>MU184569.1:35480-97540 GCA_016904865.1 Pissodes strobi | reverse complement strand
TATACACGAGCTTTGTAGTCTGATATCAGAGCTCAAAGCCAGAAATTAAAAAAAATTACTTTGTTTTTACGCTTTCAGGCTCTAAATTCCTGGCTTCAGGCTACATATGCAACCTGAATCCGGACTTTCAATTCTAAATTTAGACTTCAAATCCCAAATTTAAAGTTTAAAGGCTATACACAAGCTTTTTAGTCTGATATCAGAGCTCAAAGCCAGAAATTTAATAAAAGCACTTTGGATTTTTACACTTTTAGGCTCTAAATTCCTGGTTTCAGACTACAAACAGTCTAAACCCAGACCTTTTTTACATGATATTGTTATTATTATTATTTTTTACGCTTTTCAACTCTAAACTCCTGGCTTCAGACTACATGCACTCTAAATCCAAACTGTTTTTAGATTATATTATTATTATTATTATACTCAGACTTTAAAGTTTAAAATCAACTACAAACTTTGTAATTTGATGTTATGGCTACATATGCAACTTGAATCCGGACTTTCAATTCTAGATTCTGACTTTAAATCCCAAATTTAAAGTTTAAAGGCTGTATACGAACTTTGTAGCCTGATCTCAGAATTCAAAGCCAGAAATTTACAAAAATCACTTTCGGTTTTTACGCTTTCAGGCTCTAAATTCTTGGCTTCAGGCTACATACACTCTAAATCCAGACTTTTTTGTATATTATATTATTGTTATTATATTCACTTTAAACCCTGGCTTTAGAGTTTAAAATCTGTATACAAACATTTAATTTGATTTCAGGGCTACATGCAACTTGAATCCGTACTTTCAATTCTAAATTCTGACTTTAAATCCCGAATTAAGTTTAAAGGCTGTATACGAACTTTGTAGTCTAGTATCAGAGTTCAAAGCCAGAAAATTAAAGAAATCACTTTGGATTTTTACGCTTTCAGGCACTCAATTTCTGGCTTCAGACTACATACACTCTAAATCTAGACTTTTTTATAATATGTTACTACTATTAATATATTCAGACCTTAGATCCTGGCTTTAGAGTTTAAAATCTGTACACAAACTTCGTAATTTGATTTTAGTGCTGCATATACAATCTGAATCCGGACTTTTAATTTTAAATTTTTACTTTAAATCCGGAATTTAAAGTTTAAAGTCTGTATACGAACTTTGTGTCTGATACCAGAGTTCAAAGCCAGAAATAAAAAAAAAAATCACTTTGAGTTTTTACGTTTTCATGCTCTAAATCCCTAGCTTCAGACTACATAAACTCTAAATCCGCACTTGGAGCTTGAATCTGTATATTCAGACTTTAATTTAAAATACAATTTTTGTACTCTGATTTCAGAGTTATATATGCAATCTAAATCGAAATCCTGACTTCAAATCCAAAATTTAAAGTTTGTAAAAGAACTTCGCAGTCTGGTATCAGAGTTCAAAGCAAGAAATTATTTTAAAAAATCTGCTTTGGGTCTCTACGCTTTCAGGCTCTACCTTCATGACTTCAGCCTCCATAAACTCTGAATCCGGACTGCAATCTAAATCCAGGCTCTAAATTCATGACTTCACTCTGAATTCGGACTTGTGATTTGAATTTCTATATTCAAACTTTAGACCCTGAATTGAAAGTTTAAAGGAAAAAATCATTTTGTTTCTCTACGCATTCAGGATCTAAATTCCTTGTTTCAGACTACATAAACTCTAAATTCGGACTCAAATTTGTATATTCCGACATTCGACTCTGAATTTAAAGTTTAAAATAGAAACTTTGTACTTTGATTTCAGAGTTACATGTGCAACCTGAATTTGAACGTTCAATTCTAAATTCTGACTTTAAATCTAGAATTTAAAGTTTAAAGTCTGTTTTCGAACTCTGTAGTCTGGTATCAGAATCCGAAGTAACAAATTTAAAAAAATCACCTCGGATATCTACACCTTTAGGCTTTAAACTCCTAGCTTCAGACTATATACACTCTGATTTCAGATTCTATTTTCTATATTCAGACTTGACTTTAAAGTATAATATACAAACTTTATACTTTGATTTCATAATTACATATGCAACCTGAATTGGAAGTCAATTCTAAATTCTGACTTTAAATTTAGAAGTTAAAGTTTAAAGCCTGTAAACGAACTTCGTAGTCTGGCATCACAGATAAAACCATAAATTTTATAAAAATACACTTTAGGTTAGTATGCGAACTTTGTAGTTTGAGATATATATAATCTGAGTCCAAGCTTTCAATTCTAAGTCCTAAGTTTAAATCCAGAATTTAAGGTTTAAATAAAGTCTGTATTCGAACTTTGTAGTCTGGTACCAGAATTCTAAATTTTTAAACAATCACTTCGGATCTCTACATTTTAGGCTTTAAATTCCTAGCTTCAGATTATATACACTCTGAATTCAGATTCTAATTTCTATATTCAGACTTGAGTTTAAAGTATAACATACACATTTTGTACTTTGATTCCAGAGGGCCGGAAAATTCTAAATTTTATATATAAATTATGCAGTTTGATTTAAATGGTTTCATAGTTCATTGAAATACATTTAAAAACATTATCTTGAGTTCTCCCCTCTAAGATTTCAGACTATGCACCAATCTAGATTTAGACTTTAAGCCCTGGAATCTGAGTGTAAAGTCTGAACTTTTCATTCTTTCATTTTCACTTTCAATTCTTTAAAACTATGGCTTCCTACAGTCCACTCTAAATTCGGATTTTAAAACTGTGCATTTATTGGAGTTTGCATGAATTCTGAATGCGAGCTGCCTAAGTATATAAGCGGATTTCAGAGCCACTTTCAAGCATTAAATCTGACTTCGGACTTTATTAGGCTCTAAATTCAAATTTTAAATCCTGAATTCGGAGTTATTAAATTTTAATTTGATTATATATGTAACAGACTTTAGAGTTTAAAATTAGAAATCCAAAAACATATCACATTGTCCCCTCTGTCTTTTGGCTTCAGCCCTTCCCTAAATTCGGAGTTTAGAGTCTAAATATGCACTTTATAAAATATTTCGATAGTTTAAAACAGAAAAATAAAAAAATAACTTTGGATTCCTTTACGATTTTAAGTTTTAAATCTGTTCCAACTATCAACCCTGAATTTAAGGGTTATGATCTGCGTTTAAACTTATGCTCGAATCTAAATCTGGAAATATATATAACAAATTGAATTCCTTTGCGCTTTTATGCTGTATATCTGGCGTTAGATTGTACACGCTAAATTCTAATTTTAGCCCTGAGTTGGTAGTTTAAACTCGAACTTCGAACATTATAAAATCTGAATTTAGAGTTTAACTGGGTAGACCCTGAATTGAAAGTTTAAAGTACAAACTGTGTACCTATTTTGATTTCAGAGTTACATATGCAACCTGAATTTAAACTTTCAATTCTAAACTAAATTCTGACTTTAAATCTAGAATTTAAAGTTTGAAGCTTGTAAACGAACTTTGCAGTCAGGTATTTGAGATCAACACCATAACTTAAAAAAAAAACTTTGGGTTGGTAAGTATACGAACCTTGTGGTTTAACGCACGTTTTCAGAGCTACCGCGTATAATAACAAGATCCAGTAAATCCACAAGACTATTCCGATGGATTTTGAAAATTGCATAAAAAGCGCTTATCGCAAAAGGTTTTGCCTTTTATAACAAATACTGATAGGAGTAATGACGTATTAAATATCTATATCTACCACAAATAGCAAGGGCAAGGGGTAAACTCCTCCGTGTGTTACGCCCATGCTTTGATTAGATACTCCCGTATCGACTTTCGCCGCAAAGATAAACCCTTTTAGATTAATAACATGAGAACCCACCACCGAGACCGAGCCACGCTACAAATAAAAATATTAGCATACGAAATTGTTTACCAAACCTAAGTAAGATAAAACAAATCACATTTAATAATACATAATCGAATTACTTTTGTTAATCCATCACGGCAAGATCAGAATAAACAAAATAAAGGATATTGAAATCGCCGCCCAAGTATCACTTTACTACACAATCAGTATGAAAACAACGCGGGGCGAGAAAACATGGATACTTCCCACGAAAAAGTACAACAAATTCAGTCGGTTCTGGAAAACGGTTGCTTGTCGAACGTTTCCACGCCAACCGATGGTTGTGGGAGGGTTTTCGACGGATACTATTGCTGGCCCGAGACCAAGTCTGGAGTGTTGGCGGTCCAAGCTTGCACCAATAGATATTTGTTATCCAAGAACAAGGCAAGTGATTCTTTTTTTTTGACATTATCATCACAATAATTCTTATTCCCAAACACAAATCAATTTTTTCGCTGCCTCATTATACTATCATAAAAATACAGGCGTTAATGATGCGTTAACTACTTAATATAATGATTAAAGTCCATTTATTACTTAAAAAATGCAAAGCCCATCTCTCATCTGTTTAGATATTTAAGTCTATGAAACAATCCGGGCAATGGAGCTTAGTAGGAAAAATAAACATACATTCAGGGTTGCCAACCGAATTTTTGACTATTGGCAGGCGTGAAGATCGCTTATTTTAAAGATGTAAACAAGCTTAACTTTTTACAAGATTTAATGAATTCAATTCACGTTTCCTCGTTTATATCTATTATATATTTTTATATTTATATTTTCATAAGTTGCCTTAGAAAAAAATTGAACTTCATTTTACTGACATGGGATGCCACTTAACGGATCCTGCGCATAGCGAATACAACTCTTTATAAACAGTACCTTCTTAAATCTAATATAATATGAACGCGGTCATTTGACTCATGACTGTCAAATTCTGACCAACCCCATCAAGAGGGTTGACTGAAACATGCGCAGATCAGGCGAGGATACAATGCTGTCATTTGTTTCGTTTTCACGTTTACTGGAGATGTAATGCAGTTGGCACTATAGTAGGTTTGTTCATTTAGAAGTGTTAATTTCCATCCGGTTAATGTACGTAAATAATCAGCGAAAAAATCGAGACAAAACGTTCTATATATAAGTATACGGAACTATGAACGCAGTCATTTACAACGGTCATTCGAAATGTTTGACACCTGTCAAGTTCTGGCCATTACAAACAGTGTTGCCAGCTCCAAAAGTTTGTTTTCGCCAGGTTGATGGAAGTTTTTTCCGCTAATATTTAAAATAGAAATAAGTCTGACGAGTTGTCTGAGTGGGTGAAGCTAAAACACAAAAAAACAATCATTTATCCATTTGCTCATATTTATTTAAAAGAAAAATGAAACAAAAAAATAAAATAAATTAGAGTTTTCATATTTATTAAAACAAAGAATATTAAATATTTTAGTAAGCTTAAAAAAGAGTAATACAAATAGATTTGTCTTAATAACGAATCAGACCAAAATAAAAATTTAATAAAAGCTAAAAATGCAAAGCAACAAAAAATAAATTGTTATTTATATAAAATGTTCATTCAGTGTGGCAATAGTATTTAAAAGAATGACCGTTTTTAAAATGTATGTCAAAATGTTAAAAACGTGAGGAGCGCTAATTTTTGCTTTATCATTGTGATTTTTTTAATGCGCTTAATCCGAGCAAATTTATGCTTTTCTCAATCCGCAGTTGCCTAATTCTCTCTACCAAATAAAATTAAAATCTGATAAATCTGGAAGAAAACTGATCAAGTTGGCAACCCTGATGATCAAGTCAGATCACTCTGAATTGAAACATGATGCATTTTCGGACCAATCGAATTTCAGGCGTGCGCACTTATTCGCTTTATCAGAATTACCCATGTCTTTACGGTCCAGTAGGACGGTACATAGAGGACCAACCTGTTAGTCTGTACAGTTAGCCTGTGCCGACGTACTGTATGAAACCGATCACGCATGGCCCTCCGCACGCTACGGGGGCCAAACCTAAACTAACCCAAGGCATGCCCAGAATGAAGAAAAAGAAACTTTTCTCAAACATTAAAAAATTAAAAACTACCGACGGGAATAGAACCCGGGTCGCCGTATCATAGACACATCATCTGACCACTCGACCACCAGAGCAGTTGAGAGCAGTCCATTGCACCGCAAGGCGCAAAGACATCGGTAAACTAGTATTTCAAATTTGGCCACGCCTTCGGCGATTCTGATTGGTTCTGTGCGGGCGCAGGCTGATGGCTAACGGTACAGGCTAACAGGTTGATCCTCTGTGTACCGCCTTAGTCAGTAAATTGCTTTCAAAAGGTCTCGTGGTGCAGTGGTGAGATTCTGTACTTGTGATACGGACGGCCAGGGCTCGATTCCCCTCGGTAACAGGAGATGTTTTTTTTTAATGTTATAATTCTTTCTTTTTGTAAATTCGGGTTAGTTTGGGTTAATTTTGTTTGGTTGCGTCCCGGAGCGGGCGAAGCGAGCAAATGTTAACATTACTCTTTTAAATTTTGGAATCCAATTGTTCTGAATTCATTTGCTTCAATTCAAGGCAATCCAAAATTTTGCATCAAGTCATTCAAAGGGCTCGAAGTGGCATGTGCAGTGCAAGCGGAAATGAGAACGTGGTTCGTTTGATAGTCACGTTCAGTATTCTGAAACCGTTGAATTCGGGCCATTCAAGAGAGTGAAGCATGCGCAGTTGCGGTGTGAATATAATAATATCCCATTTGTATTTAAATGAAATGCAACGCCTGAAGTGAAAAATACAAATCTAAATTCAAGTGTTAATCAACAACGTGATGCGCGCGCAACTCTGCAACAAGCATACCATATGTCATGAAGGCTGTCATTTTAGGCTCAGCAGTATTTTAAAATTGTCAAATTCAAGTCAACCTCAACGTCAAGTCATTGTGGAGCATGCCCAGTTGCGAAGTGACTACAATATTACAGTTATTTGTTTAATTTTCATGCGTAATGAGGGGGGACTGCAATAATGATTAATATACGTATAGTAGTATTGTATTTAGCGCAAAAACGAGATATAAAATAGGTTACCAGCATACCATATGTCGTGAAAGCTGTCATTTCAAGCTCAGTATTTTAAAACTGTCAAATTTAAGTCGTCAACGTCGTTATTCAGGAGGCTGGAGCATGCGCAGTTGCGATGCGACTGCAATATTATAGTTATTTGTGTTTAATTTTTATGCGTAATGAGCGTGGGATGTAATAATAATTACACACAGCATCTGACCACTCGACCAGTTGAAAGCAGTCCACTGCACATCGGCAAACTAGTATTTCATATTTGGCCACGCCTTCGGCGATTCTGACTGGCTCTGTGCGGGCACAGGCTGATGGCTAACGGTACAGACTAACAGGTTGATTCTCTGTGTACCGCCTTATCCAGTAAATTGCTTTCAAGAGGTCTCGTGGTGCAGTGGTCAGATTCTGTACTTGTGATACGAACGGCCAGGGCCCGTCGGTATTTAAGGTTCGCTAGACACAGAAAAAGAAAATTTCAATGGTATTATTTAATTGCTGTGAACTTTTCACCGTATATCAACTTTCCTTGAGTATTAGATATATTTGAACTAACAGCATGATAAATGAAACTAGCCAGTCAAGCAATTATGGATTAATAAAAGAAATTCAAATAGCAATAATTCTTCTCCGCAGTGAATTAACTAAATAAAATACAGAGTACCCTAGCACTAATTATTTTAATTGGATACTCATTGAATTATGGAATACATACAGCAATAAATGTTTCCAAATATACAGGCACTCTACGCCTTATGATTTAAAACTAAACTTACTGTCTAACGATAGCACTGAATTGTTTTACTGGAACACTCATGAAATTCTTGCAGACATACAACAATAAATGTTTCCAAATATACAAGCACTCTACGCATTAGCATTTAAAACTAAACTTACTGTCTAACGCTTAATGTAAACCCGGAACCTGCCATCCTAGCCTCCATCGCTTTTTTTGACCACCTTCTCCCTCGACGGATGACGAATTTCTAAAATTTTTCTTTTCATTACTTTTCGAGCCGACAACATGAAATTACTTAGTTACTTCCACGAGCCTCTAAACTGTGAGGCACTAATTTCGGTTTGGTCAAAACTAAGATCATAGTGCAGACTTGAAAATTAAGGTTAATTTTTAAAACTTTTCGCATTACGACCGACTGCAAGTGAATATTCTATTAAAATTACACGGGCCCTTACTTGGGCACTATGACCTGCTGCAAGTGAAGTTTCTGGTCAGACTATAACCCGAGCCCTTACTTGGGAATTACGACCTTCTGCAAATGAATATTCAGTTAACTGCTTTTTCTCCGATAATTTCACGCTTTTATAGCAGCTTTTTGACGCGTTTGTTCCCCATAAAAATCCGAAATCTGTACACCTGCAAGAAAATACGTGCAAGATGACGCAAAATGCCCCAGTTATCGACGAAAACAGCTATTGGAGTTTTAACTAGTTTTTACATTCCCATCCAAGTATTCAAAATTTTCCATTCCAAACCTAGGTTCGTTACAGAATTTAGCTCACACAGTCCAAGCGGTATTTGAACCTGATAAGGTCGTGACTTTTTTGTCTTTCGTTTTAATTTGCTGGACTTAAAATTAGAAATGCCCCTGGCGCTGGCCCCTGGCCAATGGCTTTCTTTTTAGAACAAAGTTTGGGGAACCTGCGTAAGAATGTTTGACCGCAGCTGTTTATTGAAATATATTCCAATGGCAAGTGATTTTATTTTTAATCGAACGGGGTTAGGTGCTGTTGTCGTACACTTCTCTTAGGTAAAATTATTAACCCTCTTCCGCGATTCTGGCATTACTTCGTGAAAGTTAAACTTCAGTTTGATTTTAATTCTTGTTAATACAATAAACTTATTATTTGATTTGAACGTCTTCTCCCTGGTTTTAATTCGAAACTTCATTTAATTTTGGAACAATTAAAATTAAATTTTTAAAACAATTGTCGAATCAAATTTAACTAAATCAGGTGCAGGCCCTTGCGAGCATCATAAAGTCATTCGAAGGGACATGCGCAGCTCAAGCGGAAATGCGAACGTGGTTCGTTTGATAGTCACGTTCCGTATTTTGGAACTGTTGAATTCGGCCCATTCAAGAGAGTGAGGCATGCGCAGTTGCGGTGTGAATATAATAATATCGCATGTGTATTTAAATGGAATGCTACGCTTAAAGTGAAAAATACAAATCTAAATTCATGTGTTAATCAACAATTTGATGCGCGCGCAACTCTGAATCACATTGATGTGGTTCGGGCAACGTCTTGTAACCTCAACGCAAAGCCAATCAAGAGACTGGAGCATGCCCAGTTGCAATGTGACTACAATATTATGGTTATTTGTGTTTAATTTGTATGCCTAATGACTCTAATGAGGGTAGAATGCAATAATAATTAATATACATATAGTAGGATTGTCTTTAGCGCAAAAACGAGATATAAAATATGTTACAAGCATACCATATGTCATGAAGGCTGTTATTTCAGGCTCAGCAGTATTTTAAAACTGTCAAATTCAAGTCAACCTCAACGTCAAGTCATTGAATAGACTGGAGCATGCCAGTTGCGATGTGACTACAATATTATAGTTATTTGTGTTTAATTATTATGCGTAATGAGGGTGGACTGAAATAATGATTAATGTACATATAAGCATATCATATGTCATGAAGGCTGTCATTTCAGGCTTAAAACTGTCAAATTTAAGTCAACGTCAAGTTATTCAAGAGGCTGGAGCATGCGCAGTTGTGATGTGACTACAATATTATGGTTATTTGTGTTATGCGCAATGACGGTGGAATACAATAATAATTAATATACATATAGTAGGATTGTCTTTAGCACAAAAACGAGATATAAAATATGTTACAAACATACCATATGTCATGAAGGCTGTCATTTCAGGCTCAGTATTTTAAAACTGTCAAATTAAAGTCAACATCAAGCCATTCAAGAGACTGGATCAGGCGCAGTTGCATAGTGAATACAATATTAAAGGTATTTGTGTTTAATTTTTATGTTTAATGAGGATGGAATGCAATAATGATTGTATACATCTAGGGGAATCAATACCTTGTCGTTGATGGTGAGAGGGCTCAGTAACTCCAGTAAGACCCAGGGAGCGATGCCGGCGGTAGCGTAGCTACTGTTACACCTCTTTCAGACGATACGGATTTTAGCCGGTCCGATTTATTGGTTTTAACGTGTAGATCAGTAATGCATTAAACTAATTGTCACAATGTTTTAATGCACCACTCACGTTAAAACTAATAAAACCGGACCGGCTAAAATCAGTATCATCTGAAAGAGGCCTTAGGGCCATCCATGCCGGTAAGGTCTCGAAGTGTTGAAGGTGAAGCTAAAAAAATTCCCATGCAGCGTCTGATCCAGAGTGGACGGCTACAAATGGCAGCTGTTCTCCATGTTAGGAGCGGCTGATACAAAAAATATTCGCCAACCCGTCCGGCCAGCGTGGCGAATAATGGCCAATACACCTCCAAGCAAATGTCGAGTAGCAAAACAAATCTGGATATACCCCAGGTGGGTAGGACAAGATGTCCAAACGCTTTGAAAAAGGGCAACCTCAAGGATTCTGGGGGAGGCGAAGGCTCGATAGGAAAAACACTACTAAATATAGCGACACTTAACGTAAGAACCTTAAAAAGAGAAGACAGAATTCTATAACTTGAAGAAGAATTGCGAAATACGAAATGGGATGTCATAGGACTATGCGAAATTAAAAGAACTGGCGAGGACCTTGTTCACCTGAAATCTGGACATATACTTTACTACGTAAGCAAAGATAATACCTCAGAAGGAGTGGGTCTCCTGGCACATACGAGATGGGCAGGACATTTTATAACTACAGTATCGATATCAGTAAGAGTCGCATATATCACACTGTATTTTTCCAAGCGATATTAAAACTAATTCAGGTATATGCTCCAACCAGTACACATATAGACGAAGAAGTCGAAGACATTTACGAGGATATTACTACAGCATTGGAAGAAAATAAAACAAATTTCCACATTATCATTGGCGATTTCAACGCGAAGATTGGATATCGTCAAGAAGGGGAATCCTGTATGGTGTAATGAACGCCGATTTACCCTTTACTTACTGTCAATTCGACCTTTTCTTCACCTTCTGTTCATTATCTGTAACCGGGTTCGCAGTACCAGTGTGTTGACACCCTAATTTCGACGTAAAATAATTTCCTTTACACTTGGGCAACCACCCATATTTCACTACCTAGTTGAAAACCACTTTATGCCTCTTACCAGTACTTAATTTCTATTCTCAGGAATATTAAATATAATTAAATGAATGTAAGCCACATCAGTGGTTTTAATAAAACAATTGAAAGGGAGCTTTTCATAGTGGCTAAATTTATTTTTTAATATGACCTCGTATCTACAGCGCCAGACAATCCGAACTTGCACATTAAAATAAAATGACACTGGTATTATTAATTATACACTGTGCATTTTTTTCAGTGTAGCAACTTTCCTAGAATATTATATTTGACTAGCCAGTCACCAATTATGGAATAATAAAATAATTTCAATCAGCAATATTGTCACGCTGGGATGGTATAGCTGCGGGGGTGTTAACTATAAAGGGGTTCTTATCCTGAAGGGGTAGGTCTAACTTCCTCCGATTAAAACACCGTTATTCCCAAAACATTAATTTATTAACTACTGCCTAAATACTAATAAATTACTCGGTCGGCTGTGGAGGTATTTTAATGCGTTAGGGGTGTTAACTTAATAGATACACTATTTATAATATAGTAATGTTGACTTACTTCTCCGAGGGTGATAGAATGCAAACGGGAGCTGGATGTGCTCTTGGTTTTGAGCAGAGCTGATGGAAGGTATAAACATGCATATAATCAGTGTAAGTCTAGATATAACAATGTACTGCAAGAATCTAAAAAACAATACTATGCTAACAAAATATTGAATAGCGATAATAGATCAAGATGCACTTGGCAGGTTGTTAATGAGATCAATGGGAAGAGCTCATCACAGAAAGAGTTTGGTATTCCAGGTGATCCACATGTTGTCAGTAATGACCTGAATCAGTTTATGGTAGATGCAGCACCAAATTTGGTAAGGAATTTGCCAACACAAAATTTTGAATGTAGCATATTGTATAATCCAAATTCTATGTTCCTTACACCCGTAACCGTTCTGGAGGTGCTGGAAATAATAGACAAGCTAAAAAACAAAAGAAGCTCAGGGTATGACGAGATATCTGTCAATCTTATTAGGGGTTGCGCTGAACAGATTGCAATTCCTCTCTGCCACGTCATAAATAATTCTTTCAAGCAGGGCATTTTCCCTACAAATCTCAGATTGGCTGTGGTCAAGCCCTTATACAAAAAGGGAGATCCGACTGTGCCAGAGGCTTATAGACCTATTAGCCTTCTTTCTTCCTTCTCGAAAATATTTGAAAAGGCTATGTGCCTTCGTTTGTTGTTTTTTTTCGCAATTTTAATTTAATTAGTGAGAGGCAGCATGGTTTTTTGGCAGGGAAGTCTATAAACAGTGCAGTGTTCGACTTTGTGAGTGGGATTGTGGGCCACCTTGAAAGCAAGAATGTAGCCATGGGTGCATTTTTAGATCTCTCAAAAGCCTTTGACAGCTTGGACCATGACATCTTGCTTGACAAACTTGAATGCTATGGAGTTAGAGGCCCTCCACTGAGGTGGATAGAATCGTACTTGAGAGGTCGTATGCAGAGGGTTGTAATCCAGAGGGATGGGCATAACTACTGCTCAGAGGACAGGCCAATGGCTATGGGTGTTCCACAGGAGAGCGTTATCGGGCCATTTCTTTTCATATGCTACATCAATGACTTGAGCAAGGATGTGGCGGACGGGAGTGTGTCGATTGTAAACTTTGCCGATGATACCAACATACTGGCTGGAGCAACGACTGTAGAGAGGGTCCTGGCTGTTGGTAGGCATTGTCTAATGTCTGCACAAAGATGGTTCGATCAAAACAAACTTATACTTAATGCTAACAAATCGAGTTTTGTATTATTCAGATCGAAACAGTCACCACTTGCCTGTCCGGATAATGCTGTGTTGCTCTCACAGGTGGTACCAATCACATCAGAAGCTAAATTTCTGGGTATTTATGTGGATTGTCACCTCACTTGGGAAAGGGAGGTTGATTATGTCTCGAACAAGCTTAATAGCTGCTGCTATATGCTCAGGACTCTAAAGCAATATGTCGACTTGAAGACCTTGCTAATCACATACTATGCAAACTTCAATTCCATCATGAAGTTTGGAGTTCTTTTCTGGGGAAACAGTGCGACTGCATCAAGAGTCTTTCTTGTGCAAAAACGGGCATTGAGAATTATTATTGGTATGAGTAGGCTCGAGTCATGCAGGGGAGTTTTTAAAACACACAGTCTTCTCACCCTGGCTGGTTTGCATATATATGAGTGTGTGACATTCCTGCATAATAACAAGCACCTTTTCATGAAATATTTACCTGATCATGAGCATAACACCAGATCTCTTCACTATAATATACCCTTACATAAGTTAACACTCTTTAAGCGAAGCCCTCTCTACTCATGTATTAGGTATTATAATCGCCTTCCACTGGCAGTAAAGCAAAATACATCAGCCTCAACTTTTAGGAAGAGTGTTAAACGATTTCTTGTACAGTTGGAACCCTATACTGTTGCTGAGTTTATGTCATAGGAGTGAATCATTCTATGTGTATGCAAACATGGTGTAATTTCTTGTATTATTGTGCTGTTACGATTACCTATTTTAACTATAACCCAGCAATGTCATTATTACCTTCTAATTGTATTACTTTCTAATTCTACCGTCCGCTGTAGGGTTTGTACTTGCAATGCCTATTGAACTCTGGATTTTATCTTGTTTTGTCTTTTAACCATTTTATTGTCTTATATTTTAACAATTTTAAACTGTCCTTTAGTGTTCTCTATTTCTATTCCTATTGTGATTTTATATTCTATGTTTTATTTTTATTTTTATACTATGACGCCATTTGTTAAATACTCCTAAGTATTTTTTGTAATATAGAATTTTTGACTTTTACTTTGACTTTGACATCTCTCTTTCCCTAAAAGGAACCCTAGGATGGTCCTCGCGTCAAGTCCCCAACCCTCAACTCGGTTTCGGCTCGAAACGGATATTCTCCTACTGAACGCCTTTTGGTGCTTCGGAGTTCCACTAGATCTCGATCGTCTTGGGCTGCCACTTATTCTCGCCCCTCTGTTTACACTTTCACTTAGAACCGCAAGTTAGACTTACACCAACTTTTCATCGGACTCCCGACTTGAACTTTCGTCAACTCTCGACTTGGACTTTCGCCAACTTTCGCCAACTCTCGACTTGGACTTTCGCCAACTCTCGACTACCCGTAACGGCTGTCAACACTCGAGTCGGGCTTTCGCCAACTCTCGACTACTCGTAACGGCCGTCAACACTTGAGTCAAGCTTTCGCCAACTCTCGACTAGCCGTAACGGCTGTCGCCGCTCGACTCCGACTTCCTTTCGACTCACTCCTCTCCAGCTGCCCTCTCCTTTGCCCATTCCACTTTTTCTTCCTATCATTTATTCACGCCTTTTTCTATTGCTCATTGTTATTTTTGCATTTCTTAAAATTATCTCTTCCTCTTTTTACCATACTCTCCACTATGTTTCATTTTCTAACTAGCTATTGATACTTAGACGTCATTTGTTTCCCCTGTTTCCCAAAAACAGCGATAACCTGAACATTCATCAATTTTCGCAACTATTGCACCGCCCACTTACTGCGGCCATTATTATTTTTGCCCAATATGTCAGTTACTATCGAACTTGCACTTTCTTGCTGACTCTTCCAAATAACGTTCAACGTCCACGATTAAACTCCTTATGTCTACTTTTCTCATGTTTACTTTTAACATGAATACTTTACATTATTTATATAAACGATTTCTTGTTCTATTACGCAAAAATACAGGCAACTGACCTTTTATAGAAATTAATTATTTTATTTAAGCCCCTATAATAATATATGCCAATATTCGTTTCCCCATAGAATTAATTAAATCAAATACGAAGTATGATAACACTAATTATTTAATGGAATACTCTTTTAATTATCGAATACTACAGCAACAAATGTTTCCCAATATACAGGCACTCTACGCCTCATCATTTAAATTAAACTTACTATCTAACTTGAATTGTTTTACTGAAAAACTCATGAATTTCTTGCCAACAGGCATCGATAAATGTTTTCAAATATACAAGTAATCTACACATTATGAGTTAAAACTAAATTTACTGTCTAACTCGAGCACTGAAATGTTTTACTGAAATACTCATGAAATTCTCGCAGACAGACAACGATAAGTGTTTTCAGATATACAAGCACTTTACACATTATGACTTAAAACTAAACTTACTGTCTATCGCTTAATGTTAACTCAGAACCTGCCATCGAAGCCTCTCTTGCTCGTGTTTAACCATCTTATCCCTCGACGAATGACGAAGATCCACCACGTTACTTTACTTTACTTTTCGAACCGTTGACATGAATTTACTTATTTACATAATTATTTCCACGAGCCTTTGAACTGAAAGGCACTACTTTTGGTTTTGTCACAACAAAGACCATCGTTCCGACTAGAAATTTAAGATTTTAAATTTCTAAATATTTTAACTAATTTTCCGGCATAGCGACCCGCTACAACTGATATTTCTTAGAAAATTTTGGTTTTGGCCATAAGGATTTGAGAATAAGACTGGTTTTTCTTCGATAAGGTCATGCTTTTATAGCAGGATTTTTACGCATTTTCCCCAGAAGAATCCAGATCGGTACACCTGCACGGAAACAATACGTGTGAGGTGAAACAAATGCCCCAATTTTCGGCGAAAACAACTAGCCGAGTTTTAACTGGTTTTTTACATTCCAATCCAAGTATTCAAAATTTTCCATGCCCAGCTTATGTACGGAAATTAGCTCACACATGTGCAGGTTTAAAGTCCAAGCGGTTACTTGAACCTTTTAAGGTCATGACTTTTTTGTCTTTCGTTTTAATTCGCTGGACTGGAAATTAGAACCGCCCCTGACGGCTTGGGGGGACCTGGGTTTTTGAGGCTTGCGTGTAGTGTTGCTATTTCTTGAAGTTAGTTTTTCGAGCTGGATCTTAGTTTTAACGTGTTAATGATCAATGCCCTTTATATATCTACACTTATTACTTATTTTAGGCTTTTAGTGTTTAATATGTCAGCGATTGTATTTTATTAATAAACTATTTTTCTAAAGTGTCTTCTAATTTTTTTCAACATTCTATTGCATTGCAATAACAGGAAAATCTTATAGATAACATCAAACTGTAAACAAATATTTAAAACGCAACACGATATCAAAAATAGTAAATAGGAGATTGTTAACATTTTTCCAAATATTTAGAATTATCGGAGCTCAAGTGATGCTACAGATGGGGGTGGTTTGCAAAATGCCTCATTTTTATTCCTCCTCTATTGCAAAAATGGAATTTTTTTGATTTCTGATATTTTCTTTAGGGTAGAAAATGTAGCGATTAAGTTTCAAGTGCATAATTATAAGGTATTCCAACAAAAAATATTCTCTGCTTGATCGGGCAAAAATTATAATTAGAAATATTGAAATCCGAAAAGAATAGTCACATTCTATTTTGGTAAGAACGAGGACGTTATTTATCATATTATTATCTTAATAATCAACGAGCTGATAAACAAATATTATTGCCAATTTAAAACACAATTGATTACCGACGTCAAAATGCAAATAACAAGATAATGAAATGATTACATAAATATTAGGTGATCGAGCAAATTTTTTAGTTGAACGATAAACGAGATATAAAATCAGGTGTAGGTGTATATTAATACTGCAAAAAAAAATCATAAATAATTTGCTTTTGTTTGCTAGAAAATGCTACAACCACGGTGATTTTCAAACGGATTCGTATACAAAATATGTAATAATGTTCATATAATTATTGTTAGGTACGTGCTTCAATCGCCCATTTTCTCAATTGGACACACCTTGATTTGTACATAGTTATCTACATAGATTACTGTACATAAAGACATTTTTTTTTTTATTTCAGACTGGTCTCGCAACAAAACAATGCACACAAGCCGGAAGTTGGTACGTGAAAGATGGCATGGACAAACATTGGTCCAATCTCACCCAATGCGGACCGATTTCTTTCATCGACCAAGAAGCCACTAGGCAAGCGAGCGAAACGGTCGAAATGTACGAGAAATGGGTCCCATTTATCAAAGACGTCTCCTACGTAGGATATGGCTTGTCTATTTTATCTCTAGTCGTTGCTCTAGTCATATTTATCACACTTAAGTAAGATAATGCGTTCTATTAATTAATTTAGGGATGAAATATAGGTTGCCTCTAAATCGAACGAATCTCGGTTAGCCAACACCATAACAACATACCCCCCTGTCAGAACAGCACCTGCCCCAACGAGAGTCAGATCCATGTATTAAAAGAACAAATAACAGAAAAACAGTGCTACCTCCTAAATGACTCTAGCAAAAATCATGCTCAAATCAAAACTACACGATTAAATCCTGTTCTGAAAATCAAGGAAAACTTTCAGCTAAATGAAGCAGTAAGATTCTGACTAAATTTCCATCTGGAAATCTCCTTAGGTTCCCTTAAAATATCTAACAGGCCCTCCCCAAACAATGTCCATAAAGTTAGCCCCTCCATTGTCGAAAATTCTCAGAGATTTAAAGGATCTCATTTTTTGAAAAACAGTGACCTCCCATATTTTTTTCAATTGTGTTGTATTGACTTTGTAAATTAAAAAAAAAATTGTTCGATTTCATTAAAAACTATGGCAATACATCGAGCGTCATTTGTGCTGAGTTGTGCCCTGAGTTGTTACTGTCATTTGTCACGATAACCAAAACGTCAATTTTTCAGAAGATACACTGTTGCCAAATTTATTCTACCCCGCTGGTGACAAGAAAAATGTTTGTGTTTCTGAAATTAAGATTTTCCAAACTTAGGAAAGGCACAGGGCTTAACACATAAAATGATGATTTTTTAAAACATCTAGGAAGAGTTATATCCACGGATATGATGGCTTTAAAATTTTAAATAAATAATTAAGGTAATTAACTATATTATAAAATTTAGTAAAACCAAAAACTCTACTTCCACTGCTTTCGCCATGAGGAAAACTTGTTTTATATAAAATTTTCGACTGAAAAGGCCCAATTAACCAACTTCTAAAAAAGCGTTCTTAATACAATGCAACTATTCATTCAATCAAATCAGGCAAGATATTAAAAATTAAATATATTTAACCATCAAAACATTTGAATTTGTACATCAAGTTAGCCCTGCCATTTTGGATTTTTCGGAAAAAATTTGTTGTGCTGAATTCTGCCATAATTTATTTTCCAAAAAAAATTACTTTTGTCGCTTTTCTTTGTTTGCTTACTTACAACAAAAGTGTAGGTATAACAATTTTGAAAAAAAGTCATCCGATTTTATCAAAAACTATGGCAATGCATCGAGCGTCATTTGTGCTGAGTTGTGCCCTGAATTGTTACTGTCACTTGTCACGATAGCCAAAACGTCAGCAAGATACACTGATGCCAAATTTATTCTTAAGTTGTTGGCTGCAGTTTCGTTTCATCTTCTAAACAGGTAGCAAAATGGATTGGTAAAAAATAGTGCACAACGGGTATCTATATCTTTCTTTTATGCAGCTGATAATTAATGCAAATGCGTACATACAAGTGAACAGAATATTGAATACACTATTGCATACATTTAGCTGCATAAAAGACATAGATAGACACACCTTGTGCACTATTTATTTTATCAATTAATATTTCTACCTTCTCATAAAATGAAATGAAACTGCAGCAAACATCTTAGAATATTTGGCAACAGTGTGGCTTTTGAACAACTGACGTTTTGGCTATCGTGACAAATGACACTAACAACGCAGGACACAACTCAGCACAAATGACGCCCGAAGCATTGCCATAGTTTTTAATGAAATTGGATATATTTTTTTAATTGCTATACCTGTTTGTTACAAATAGACAAAAAAAAAGAAAAAGGCGCAAGTCAGCACAAACTGAGCAAAACCCAGCACAACATCCTTTTTTTGAAGAATAAATGAATGTCAACATTTTTGAAAATAAATTGAGACAAAATGAAGCAAAACAAAAATTTTTCGAAAAATCCAAAATGGCGGAGCTATCTTTATGAACATCTGCAAACAGGCGAAATCAGCACACCTATATACGTAAAAATATGTTCTGATTGTCAAATCTGATTTTTGCAATTATTGTATTAAGAAAGCTTTTTTAGAGGTATTAATTGGGACTTTTCAGTCAAGAAAATGCTAAGAATAAATTTGACAACAGCGCGTTGACATTTTGGCTGTTGTGACAAATGACAGTAACGACGCAGGGCACAACTCAGCACAAATCACGCTCGATGCATTGCCATAGTTTTTACTGAAATCGGATATTTTTGAAGTCAAACTTCTTTCGCGAGGGTAATCCTGGACGAAAACTGAACCCCCCCCCCCCCCCACAACTAGGAGGGGGGAGAAGAAAAAACTAAAATAATAAATTTCGAGAGAACGAGAAGAGCTACGGGGTCGAAATTTTTATGGTAGGTACGCCTCATGGAGAGCTATATTTGAACATATGGGGGGACCGAGGCTCTTATTTAAGGGAGGATTTTGGAGAAAAACCGTTTTTTTCCCGATATCTGCAACGGAGTCTCGGATCGAAAATCTGACAAGCTATGACCCCGTGGCACGGGTGAACAGTGGGGGTGGAAATCCCTCTCGCATACCGAACAATGTTCGAAAAAATGGGAAAACAATTTAAAAAACGTAAAAAATTGTTCGGAAAGTTAATAAAGGTATTATAAAAAAAAATAAAAAGGAAAAAATAGTAAATAAAAAGTTGCGGTTTTCGGCGAAAAAAAGGCGAAGGAGTTCAGCTACGAGGTCGGGGATTGCAAAAATGGCAAGAAAAAATGCGTTATGAAAAAATAACAAAAAATTACAGAATTGAAAAAAACGTAAAAAAAATTAAATTATTATAAATCGAAATAAGAATAAAATAATAAAAAAAACAAAACCAAAAGATTGTTCGGAAAGTTAATTAAAGAATTATAAAACCAAATAAGAAAAAATAAATAAAAAACAGTAAATTGTTCGGAAAGTTAATAAGATTATTATAAAACGAAATTAAGGAAAAATATTAAAAAAAAAGTTAGAGAAAGTTAGGTTTTCGGCAAAAAAATTGAAAAAAAGCAAAAAAAAAAAATTAAAAAAAAAAGTTGGCAAAAGTGGAAAAAAAAGCTTAAAAAATAAAAAATCAATTCCTTATATCTTTTTCAGAAGTTACACTCCAGGGGTGTGCTTATAAAGGTGAGGCACAATTTTTTTTTATATTGCTATACTGGGCCTTGTACAAATGGACAAATATTTGAATTCATGCTCCACCTGATCCACTTTATCTCCTCTCATCCGATAGTTAATGTAATAAAGTCCTAAACAAATGAACAAACCGTCTAATTCTCCTCCAGCTGATCCAGTTTATCATTGCTCGCTCGTTATCACTCAAGCCTTATTGATACCTTAACCTATCTAGCACAGCATCGCTCAACAAAAGTTAAATGACTAAAGTTCCAGACAAATGGACACGTCTTCTAATTCATACTCTAACTAGTCCGGTTTATCATGGTTTACCATAGAGACAGAATTTAAGGTCTTAACGTAGTAAGGTCCTATTCATGTGAACAAATCTTTTAATTCCTCTCCAACTGATTCAGTTTATCATCGCTCGACAGTTACCACTCACTTAAGTCATGCTACAACTTAGTTGGTTTTGAATCGCTCGTCAAAAAGTAAGGTTCAATGGGGCAAATGGATGAACCTTCTAATTCAAACTTCAACTAATCAGGTTCCTCATGGTTTACCAAAGAATCAGAATTTAAGTCCATTGAGTTCTTACTCCAGCTGAGCTTGCTTATCAGGGCTCAGCAAAGAGTTAACGTACTATGACCCTAGACAATATTCCAATTGATTCAGTTTATCTTCGCCCATTAGACACTTAACGTAGTAAGTTTCTAAACAAATGAACAAATCTTCTATTCCAACTCCAACTGATCCAGTTTATAATCGCTCGCCAATTATCACTTAAATCCTAGAGAGTCAAAGAGTTAAAGGAGTAAGATTTTAGACAAATAGACAAACCTTCTAATTTTTACTTTATCTAATCCGGCCAATGGTGAAATGATAACGTCAAACTGAAATGGACAACTGAACCAGTTTATCACAAAGAGCTAACGCAATATAGCCCTAGACCAATCTACTAATTGATACTCCAACTGATCCAATTTATCTTCGAGAGTTAACATAGTAAGATGAACAAATCTTCTAGTTCATCTCCAACTGATCCAGTTGATCATTCGAGTCCTTCATGTTTAAACGCATCTAGTTTCGCATCGTTCATCAAAAAGTTAAAATATTAAGGTTCTACACAAATGGAAACATTTTCTATTTCATACTCCAATTAATCCGGTTTACCAAAGAGTTGATATAGTAAGGTTAAACTCAAATAGACTTCTGAGTAAGTTTAACATCGCTCATTAAAGAGATAAAGTAGTAAGGTCCTAAACAATTGAACTTCCAACTGATCCAGTTTATCATCGCCCGTCGGTTATTACTCTTGCAATTTATGCTCCAGCTTATCTAGTTGAGCATCGCTCATCAAAAAGTTAAGGGAATAAAGTTCCGGAGAAATGGACAAGCATTCATACTCCAAGTAATCCAGTTCAGCATGGTTTATTATAGAGTCAAATTTTAAGATCTTCTACAAATGGACAAATCTTCTATTTGATACTCCAACTGATCCAGTTTATCTTCGCTGATCAGAGAATTAACGAGTAAGGAACAGATCTTTTAATTCAACTCCACCTGATCCAGGTCATCACTCGAGTCCTAAGGGCAAATCTTCTAATTCATATTTCAACTCATCTAGTTTCGCACCGTTCTTGAAAAAGTCAAAAGAATAAGGTTCTAGACAAACGTACACTGGAATTGTAATTAAAACGGCAGCACAAACTGAAGAAAACTCAGCACAATATTTTTTTTTTTTGGAAAACGAGTTTCAGCATTTTTGAAATTAAATTGGAGACAATGCAGCAAAACCAAAAATTTGTCGAAAAATCCAAAATGGGGGACTACCTTTATGGACATCCACAAATACTAAAAAATTTGCATACCGCACACTTAAAAATATGGTTTCATGGTCAAATATGCCATATTTTCAACCGAAAAATTAATTAATATAATTTTTTCCTCACGGTGAAAGCAGTGGAAGTACAGTCTTTGTTTGGTTCCACTAAATTTATAATTCATTATTTGCATTATTTATTTAAGAT
This sequence comes from Pissodes strobi, assembly GCA_016904865.1. Classification (NCBI taxonomy): domain Eukaryota; kingdom Metazoa; phylum Arthropoda; class Insecta; order Coleoptera; family Curculionidae; genus Pissodes; species Pissodes strobi. The sequence continues at coordinate 75,155 of MU184569.1, read as the reverse complement.
TTATAAATTAGCCACGCCCTTAATCAATTTTTTGTCCCCAGCATCGTAGCTATGGTTCTCTTGTTTATTTTTTTTAAATTTCAATTCGTATTAGCATAGATGAATAAAGCTATTTAGCTATATTCATCTATGGTATTAGTATCAATTAATAACCAGTCGTTTTTTAAATCGGTTAGTTTCAAAGGGAAAAGCCATTTTTATTATAATAGCACATGTCCCTAATGTTGTCATTACATGACAATGTTTGGAAACAAACATGGGCGTAGACAGGGGTGCCGAATCCTTGTTTTTTTTTCACGATTTTAACGACTTTTGGGTAAAAATTGGGCGTGACACCCCACACCGTGAGCGTCCACCGGCCAGTACCACTGCGGTATTGTCTACGCCCATGGAACCAATGATCCAAATAATTTCTTTAGAAGCTTTTTAAAATTGTTAAAACAGCAGCTTCTATTAAAATTGTAAATATGAATTATTTTTCCAGCTTAAAAACACGTACTATACATACGTTCCTTAGATTTTTTTTTAAATATTTTAATATTGTCTTAGCATGGCAATAATTGGTCCAAACTTGAATTTTCTTCTTCTAAAAATATGTTTTTTTTTATTTTAGAAGACTGCACTGTGAAAGGAACAAACTACACATAAACTTATTTATATCGTACGTATTAAGAGCCTTCATGTATATTTTAAAGAACGTCCTATTTTTACACGGATTGGCTATGTCAAATGACGTCACTTACCTAGACGGACAGCCCAAAGTCACTTACGTAAGTCAATGTTGTCAAATTCACCTAAATTCTATTCCCAGGTTGCCACTACCTTAAAAATGTATAAGTAAATAGAGATGTCATGTATCATGTATGCCAACCTAATGAAAATGTATTATTGTCACCGGATATGATGTGAAGCTCTTCGACACGACATTTTCATATCTCCCCATCACGAATCCTTTGGATTAGTATTAAACTCCAAGAATTGTGTTTTTTTACCTTCTGCTGACCGATGATAATGCTGATGAGTTATTACAAGGCGAAATGCCTCCAAAGTTGAATCACCATGAGAAAAGTAGCACATTGCTACACTCCAAGAGTACACTTTTTTGCTAAAATTATATTAACAATCTATTGTAACGGGGTTAAAGTCTTTTTTGCGCACTCAAGGACCTGGGAAAACGCCCAAAAATATTAAATTTTGCACCATAAAGTACATTTCATTCAGTATATTTTCTAACTTATTTATATGTTGCAGACTTGGATGTGTAAAGTATTTATAAGTATTCAATGCTACTTCATTCTATCTAATTTCGTATTTATGTTGATGGAAGGACTGTACCTGCATAATCTCATATTTTTAAATCTATTTTCCGAGAGCCATGGAACAAGTATATATTGTATGCTAGGATGGGGTAAGACTCGACGCACTTTCCACTACTTTTGGAAATGGAAAAACATATTCATTTTGTTTTAGTGGTGCCTATATTTTTTATAACCCCTTGGATAGTATTAAGACTAGTTTTTGAAGACACCTTTTGTTGGACTAAGATAGATAACAGTTACATCAGTCTGTTGTTAGATATACCGATTGGAATGACCGTTATAGTAAGTAGGTGCTCTATAAATGTTCTTTCTTACTTGTGGGTGATCACCTCGGGCTTCTGAGCCAAGTTATTGCGTTTGATATAGCCTGAACCACAATGGGCACTGTGCAGAAGCTGACGAGTGCGCCTTCTTTATGTGCGACACTTCCAGTTGGTAGACAGTGGGTGATACTTTCGTCAAGCTGGTCAAATACCACATAAGTCAAACCAAGTCCAGGTTATGAATGATGATTACGATTAACAACCCATTATACTATTTATTTATTAAAACAATAAATCTGATTTTAAAAAGCCCATGTGCTGTTGACTCACAGGCTGTCAGAACCCTGCTTGACCCTCAAAATCCGGGATGATCACTCACATACCTGTTTTCCTCTCATTAATTTTGATTTTAAAGTTGATGATCAGTTTCACTGATTTTGATTCGTATATGCTTTAGTGCCAAAGCGCAAATTGCATCTTTTCTTTCTCATTTGAGTCACTTATTTTTGTTTTAATTATTTTTAGATAAATTTCATTCTTTTCACCATAATTGTGAGGGTATTGATTATGAAAATTCATTTTACATCCACCTTCATTCAACATCAGAAAATCAAGTATAGGTAAGATATTTTATTAATATCGTCTAGTTTAATTAATGATTTTAATACATGTCGTCTGTGTTTTCTTTTAGAAAATTATTAAAATCAACTTTAATCCTGATACCGCTTTATGGCATTCCATACACGCTATCCTTGATCTTGGGCCTTTATGCCCATCAAAGCAAAATTTTGGAGATCGTATGGTTATTTTTTGATCAGACGTTTACATCATTTCAGGTAAGTTTCGTATATACTGTGTGCCCATCAGTCTTTCACTCTCATCTGTGGTCCTATGCCATCTTCGTATGGGGTCCCGTCTGACATACCTACTTTCATGCTTCAGGGATGACTGTAGATATGCCTTTAAAACCTAAGAAGCCTAAAGACAGTGAGGGGCACAATCGATCGAACAGGTCGCAGTGGCAAATAGGCCGCTTCTGGCAAACTCCCCGTAATATAATCTAGCCTATGATAATTATTGACACTAGTAAACTACAAAACATTTCCTAAACACTAAGTACTGTTTATTAGAACTTGTTTCTTTCAGGGACTATTCGCTTCGTTAGTCTACTGCCACCTCAACAGTGACGTGTGTAACGAAGTGAAACGGAAGTACAGCTCGCTAATAGATCAAACCGAGAGGGAGTTCCGAAGGAGTAGGACTATATCAAACAACACCCAACAGTTGTCCCTGCAAAACAACGATGACGCTCTAGAGAACCTGAAGTTATTCGGTATAGTGGACGATGATACCGTAAAAAAGGGACTAAACTCAAATACTATCGCATGATTAAATACTTGCACGCTTCTTTTGATTGAATCATTTGTTTGACCGTAATTTTACTGAAATTATCACCAACTACGTTTAAGTTTAGTTGCCTTTATGTGAGATAAAGGAAGTATTTGATAATACCTTGGCTACGAGCGCCTCACTTGTATGTTAAGATATTCTATAATATTACGTAGCTTTTTAACACCCTGCGCATTTAGATAATTCCTCTTGTCACAAAATAACACTAGACCAATTAGCGTTGGAAATAGGTTTGAAAAATAGTGCTAAACACTGCTACAAGGTACAATATTATAAAAAGATGAAGCACGCAAATCGCCAAATAGTAAGTTAGAGAAACATTATCAGATTGCAGATGTAGGCTTGTTGCTAACCTAAGTTTATTTGTGCTGGGCTCTTAACTTAAACAACTAAATGAAACCGGCTTCTTTTCGTAGCACTGACGGATAATTTTTGAACACACATTCCTTAATGGTGCATTATTTAAGGGTATGATTCATCAAGTTCACATGAACATGATGATCTGTGGTGGCTCGTAGGTGTTTTCAGAGGAAGGGCATAAAAAATTAATAACTTACTGTTGATTTAAAGGTAAGAAAAATGGACTTTACCTTTAATCAAATTGTATGTTTTTTTATTTATTTGTGCCCTTTCTCTGAAAAAAAAAACACTAGCCTCCACTGATCACTGTCACTAACAAAAGAATTGCCAAAAGTGAGATTAAGTTAAGTGCTTTATCTCAATTTTATTACAATGCCTGTTTCTACGTTTACGTCAATGGATTACGTCAACGTAGGTACATGACGTTGTTATTCTCTATTAGTGTATTGTCAAAGTAAATGTAAAAGTATTACCAAATATATGTCTCTAAACTGTACAATAAATGTTTTATACCTCATATATGGGAGTTTTAATTACAGTTACAAATAAAAGTCCAAGAGCTGATGACGAATTTAGGGAAGGTATTTTAGGCAAGTTGAAATAATAAAAAATATATATATTATCAATGTGCGAATCTAGAACCTTTAGTCAGAAAGCGCGTTTGCGGTTATTTAGCTACTGCGCATCATATGGCATTTGCAAAAAATAAACTAAAAAAATATGTTTTAGGCAACTTGGATTCTTTTTTAATATCTTATTTTAGGGTTATATAATCCAGAAATAACAATCCCAGACCATTTTGTTGGTTTTGAAGTCCGAACTGACTCGCTCAAATATATTTTTTATTATACCCAAAAAATATATTTTTGGCATTCTAAAATTTCTGTAGCATGCTTGTTAATTTATACTGAAAATACTTGTAAATCGCCAGACGAATAAAACGGTTTTTAATAATTCCCTGACGCAAATAAAAATTTGAAATGAGTGCGACAAAAAAGCCTTATGATGCGTAGGCATAGGCATGAGAAAGCCTCGTCGGGATGTGATTGGTTGCTGAAAGACTACGTGACTCGAGTTTACCGCGCAGTTTAGGTTTGCGGCAATACGGCAGTTGGTTTTTTTAGTAGCAACAATGCGACGCAGAAATTTAATTTGAGGTTCTTTTTGATGTGTAAACATCTTACGCGGCGGCGGTATGAGGGTAATTCTCGACAAATGGGACGGAATGTGTAAACCCGTGCGCATTGAGGAGGAAGCTAATCCAGGACGGCCGCGATTGCAACGACTCAAATGGCGCTTCTAAAAAGCTAGCCGCTAGGGCGGTATTAGATTTTCATTATACACACCCCGTTATAAGTCTTGGACCCCTAACTACTCTTCTCATAAAAGGCAATACAAACATGTCCGCCTGAAAACATGAATATCTACTCTAATAAATAAGCAAACAAAGTCATTTAAAATAGAAAATGTTAAAAATAGGTGAGACTACAATTGTATTACAAAATGAATGTACTGCCGTAACCAGTGATACAGTGTTGAGTTTTTAGAAAAAGCCCAAATTTTTAATTCACCCGGTATAAAAGAATCTTCAATTTTGACCTAAATTTTTGCATTACATTATAGACAATCCGTTGGCAATGTTATCCACCCCTAAGACCTTAGTCAAACTTGAGTTTTTGTTTTATGCCGGGTAAGTCAAAAACCTATGTTTATTTAAAAACCCTCAACACTCTACATGTTATAGTCGACTGGTTACCGCAGTCGATTCATTTTGTAAATTGTAATACATTTGTAGCTTCATCTTTTTTTAGAATTTCGTTTTTTGAATGACTTTGTTTGCTTATTTATTACATGTTTTCAGGCGGACATGTTTGTATTGCCTCTTATGAGAAAAGTAGTTAGGGGTCCAAGACTTTTGACGGGTTGTGTATTTTATCCGCAGTGTATTTGGATCCACAGCACAGCGTATTTTTAATAGACGATTGAATTTAAAATACATTTTGGCTTCAAAATCCACGATAAATTCGTCCGAAGCCACGGCTATCGTCCTAAAAAAGTCCGCAAATTTCGGATTTGTATACAATTTTACTATTTGAAATCGTTTTTAAACGGATTCTAGACGATAAAAAATCATATTTTAAATTAAACGAACTGTCGAAAGTATTATTCAGATGCCCAGACGTTTAAAACAATATTGAGTCATGGCCCTCTTCTAAAATTTGCGAAATTTGGTTGACCTTCCCAAATCAAAGGATGCCGCCCCAAGATGACTAGCTGGTGGTGAATAAGCTGTGTCCATAGGTTGATATGTTATTCCTGGTGACATTAGATTTTCGTGTCGAATTTGTGCAGTGAATTAATCCACGCTGTTGGAAGCTGCCAGTAAGTATTATTAAAGAATCCTAACTAATATTATAAATGCGAATAACTAATACTATAAATACGAATGTGTTTGTTTCTTTGTTTCTTACGCTTTCTCGCATAAACTACTCAACCGATCATCATGAAATTTTGTACAGATATTTTCAAGAGTATAGTAAAGGACATAGGACACTTTTAGCTTTTACCCGCGGCTTCGCTCGCGTTGTTTATTACGGTTAGTTTTAATCCTATTTTCCACGGGTAAACTACTTAGCCGATCATCATTAATTTTTTTTACAGATAATTTCAAGAGCATGGTAAAGGACATAGGACACTTTTTAGCTTTTACCCGCGGTTTCGCTCGCGTTCATTTTTACGGTTAGTTTTAATTTTTCTTGTTTTTGGGCATGCCTTGGGTTAGTTTTTGTTAGTTGCGCCCCTATAGCGATCGGATAGCTATGCGTGAAGTGTAATATTAGACATTCTAATGCAAACGTTACAAATGTAAACATTAAACAACGCACGTCAGACGGTATCTGTGACGGGAATATGTTTTACGGGCTGTCTGTAACCGTTAGTGTAAAACGTGCTCTTTCTAACGCCAGAATATAGGCAACCATTTCCAAATACCACTTATTGCCTATATTCAGGCGTCGCGCTGCCTAAGGTGGCATTAGATTTTCATGTCGATATAAGATATGTTTACACATCAGTGTCTCGAGTTCTAGCAGACTCGCTCACTTTTTTTTATCATTTTACGAGGCTTGTCTATTTCTATTTTTATTAATGTGGCCATGAATGTATATAAATAGATAATATAATAGATATAATATGGGTCATCTGGAGTGTGATAATCTGACAATTTTCATGGAGTATGGAAACAAGAATAAAAAACGAATAATAATATATCCCAGTTGTCAACTGAGCTAGGACCAAAAGTGTGTTCTAGCATACCTGGGTTCCATGCACTGACCGGCTGCAACCCTTCTTTTTATAAGAAAGGAAAGAAGAGACCATTTGAAATCTTAAAAGGCAATGAAGATTACCAAAAAGCTTTTATCGATCTTGGATCTGCTCATGTGAGCATGTGACAGGTTCAATATTCCAGTTTTGGCATAGAATCCTCATTTTACTCCGTCTACATCCATCCCCTGCAAATTTCGGCCATGTACCTCATCGGGAACATGCCTAAATATAAAGCTTCTTGGGTATTGAAAAAATTCGCTTGTGAAATGTATGGTTTCAAAAATTTAGCCGATATTAATAATGCTAGATTCCAAAAATTTTGGTCAACATATAAAGCTGATAGTGCTAACGAACCAAAAGAGTTCTGAAAAACTATGACGCATCAAATTTGCCACCATGTAAAGTAGAATTACACCAGCAACTTTTACGCACATATAATCAGCATTTGGCGGAATGCACATTTACGGCTCCCTAGTCATTTATCACCAATAAGAAATGAATGGGACCTTCAAGATGGAAGATATGATTTTACTGGTTCGAAGGAGACTGTATGCCGCCTCCTGTTTTAGAGGCTTTGAAAGTAGATGGTGTAGAAACAGAAAATGACACAGGTAAATATCATTTTCTTACATATTTCATACAATTCAACTACTTAAGGAAAATGATTTTTTTTAGAAAATGAAGCCAATAGCGATGGCAATGAAAAAGTGGATATCGAAGCTGATCTAACAGACAGTGAGTCATCAGAGAGCAGTGAAGAGGAGGAATGATTTTTTTTATGGTAGTGCACACACACTAAAGGGAGATCCTATGGTGCTCGACGAGCGGTGTGTGTGCGAAGATGTTGATTGACACGGTTCTTAAATAGTTGTAGGTTGTAATTAGGAGGAAACAGATGTACTGGGAGTGAGTTCCACAGTGATGCAGTGCGCCAGACAAAGGAATTCTTGTAAAGCGATGTTCTAGGTGTTTCCAGTTGTACGACGAACTGGTACGCTCGTGCCGTCTGCCGTGACTGTCTGACAGGCATTGCCAGGGGCGGGATGAGGTGGGCCAAATCCTGGGAACATCTGCCGTAAAAGCATCTGTAAAACAAGGACATCTCGGCCACATGTCTGCGGTGTTCCACACTATCCAGATTCCGGGTCAACTCCTGGTCGCCGACAAGACGCACAGCTCTCTTCCGAATGGAATCCAGCAGCTTTAGGGTGTGCTTTGGTGCGACACCCCAGATGTGTGAGCAATATTCTAAGTACGGTCTTATTTGCGCTTTGTAAAGCAAGAGCAACTGCTGCGGTATATACAGTTTTTTGTTGCGAAGTAGCGCACCAAGCTTCTGGGAGGCTGATTTTGCGATGTTAGCAACGTGGTCATGCCAGGACATACTGCTGTTGACCGAGACACCCAGCAGTCCGATTGACGAGGATGAAGGAATGGTCGATCCTGCCATAATGATGTCAGGGCCCACCGTATTGGCCCTCTTGGTAAATGTAGCTGCTTGGGTCTGCTGCATTAATCCTATAGGGTCTGCCATAATTCTTTGTGGCGACTGGAACATACATTTTATGAATTCACATGATGCTGATACGCAGTTACTGGGGGGGCTATTAACTTCGTTTGATCTGCAAATGGCAGTGGACTCACCTACGCGAATTACAGCTCACTCATCTACTTTAATTGATTACGTGTGTACTAATATAGAAACAGATAAACTTGAATGTAAAGTAATAAATGCAGCACTGTCTGATCATGAAGCTATTTCGTGTAGGTTTGTCGTGAAGAAAAAGGATAATGGTGCAATTAGAGGAAAAAGAAAAGGTAGACTGTTTACACGGCGGAACTATAGTAGGTTCGCGGAAGTTTGTAATGCTGATGATTGGCAGTCCGTCTTGGGTGACACCGATCCTCTTGGGGCTTTCCACAAGAGGCTGTGCATGCGTTTTGATTCCTGTTTTCCAATTAAATATTTAAGGCATACATCTAGAAAGCCCTGGGTAACAAAGGGAATAAGAGTTTCTTCCAGGAATCTGCGTTGTCTGCATTATGTTAGGAAGTTCTTCATTGACAATATATTCTTCACTACATTTTTGAATAGATATAGAATGATTTATCGTCGTACCATAAAGATTGCTAAAGATATCTATTACCAAGATCGAATTAATTCTTCCAGAAACAAAGAGAAACTTGGAATATTGTCAATGAAATTAGGGGTAAGAGTAGGCATGACAGGGCAGATTCTGGGCTGTCTCCTGATCAATTGAATGATTTTTTCTGCTCTGTAGCGGCTTCACTTTCGAATAAAGCAAATTTATATAGCGACTATAGAAAATATTTAAAGAATGTGTCTGTAACGAATTCCTTTTATTTTACACCGACTGATACCTTGGAACTAAGAGCAGTTCTTGGGTAAATAAGGAATGATAAAACATCGGGTTGGGATGATATTTCTGCAACAGTATTGTTGAAGCTCCCGGACTCGGTTTGGGGGTCTTGGCCGAATGCATTAATGTGTCTTTTCTTAGTGGATCATTTCCTTCTTCTTTGAAGATTGCTACTGTTACTCCATTATTTAAGGGTGGTGATGGGAAATGTCCTTCACACTATAGACCGATTGCTCTGCTGCCCACTTTGTCGAAGGTCGTTGAGAAGATTTCCAAAACAAGAATGGTCTCCTTCCTGGAGGTCAATAAAATATTGAGCCCTAAACAGTTTGGTTTCCAGACTGCAAAGGGGACGACGGATGCAGTGTTTGCATTCTTGGAAGACCTATACTTGGAACTCAACGATGAGGAGGCTGCCGCAGCAGTGTTCTGTGACCTGTCGAAAGCCTTCGACTGTGTGGACCATGGAATACTGCTGTGGAAGCTTGAGTCATATGGGTTTCGAGGGACATCACTGAGCTGGTTCAAGTCTTTCCTAACGGAAATACTTCAGAGTGTTTCTTTTAATCAGTGCAGTTCTGAACAACGGAAGCTGGACTATGGTGTGCCTCAGGGATCGGTTCTTGGCCCGATACTATTTTTAATTTATATTAATGATTTCTCGGGTATGGACATCTCTGGACAGTTCACCCTGTTTGTGGATGACGCAACCATTCTGTGGCATAATAAGGATGTCACGGTACTCGGCCAAACTATAAACACTGATTTGGCAAAGATTAAGCAGTGGTGCGATACAAACCGCTTGTCACTCAATGTATCGAAGACTAGTGTGATGTCCTTTGGATGTAACTTGGATGTTGTGAGTTTGGGTAGTGAGAGCTTGAGTAACTTGTCGGAAAATAAATTTTTGGGCATTTTTATCGATAGCAGACTTAAATTTGAGGGCCACATAAACAAGCTTAGTTCGAGGCTTGCTTCAAATTGCTATGCAGTTCGGGTCGTCTCAAGGAATCTGGATGCTCACATTGTTAGGAATGCATACTTTTCACTGATCGAGTCGCATCTGAGGTATGGAATTTGTTTTTGGGGAGTGTGTTCAAGGCGACTATTTGATAGCATGTTTGTTTTGCAAAAAAGAGCGGTTAGATGCATGTGCGGAGCCCGTCCGAGAGATTCGTGTAAACCACTTTTTCTTAGGCACGGTATACTAACATTGCCGACCTTGTTTATTTTGGAATCTGTTTGCTTAATGCACAAAAAATATAAGAGTGACGCAAATGCCATACATCATTATCCCACTAGAAGTGCTGGTAATTTACCGTTGCCTATACCCACTTCTACATGAACAAAGAACTCTGTCATTTACAACAGTAGGCAGCTATTTAATCACTTACCCATCCTCTTAAAGCAGATGCAGAATGATAGGGGGTTTAAAAGGGGAGTTAAAAGATTGCTTATTTCCCGAGCCTATTATAGCGTGGCCGAGTTTTTTGGGGAAAACTTTTAAATGTATTTCGTAATGGCAAACCTTCCTATGTATGTAGTTCGGACATATTTGTATATCTGTTATTTTATTTTGTTTTGTATCTATTATTTTGTATTTTGTATGTTAGTGCTTTGTCTATACGAATTGTTATTTCTTGACAATAAAGCTTGATTTGATTTGATTTGATTTGACCAAATTTCTGGCGCCTCATGTTTGAACTTTCTCCAGGTCTTGATTAATTGCTGTAATCTGCTCCTGTCTGCGGTGATAAGTCTCAGCGGCTGGTAAAGGTTTTCTGATATAAATTGGGAGACAATCACGGATCTGCCAAACTGTAAACAGGATTGTTCGTTTCGGTCAACAAGTCATTAATATAGATGAGGAACAGAGTTGGTGAAAGTATTGCGCTCTGAAGCACACCCGCGTTAGTGGTGAATGTGTCTGAGATGTGTCCATCAGCTGCAACGTGCAAAGATCGGTTCTTAAGGAAACTGGCAAGCCAGCTGCAGAGAGAGGCTGTCAGTCCGAAGGGCGGCAGTTTGTTGAGCAGCCCGTCATGCCAAACTCTGTGCCTTCGAAATATCCGACGCAATCGCTCGAGACCAATTGCCCTACTCCATATATGAGTGACAGGACAATATATCTCCTGTCTATCTCTCTTTGCGAAAGCCGTATTGATTATCGCTGATTATTCTGTCGTTCTTGAGGTACTTGAGTACACGTTTCACTACTACACGTTTCATGACTTTGGAGATTATTGGAAGCAAGGCAATTGGGCGATAGTTTGCGGGCGTGGTTTTCTTGCCTTTTTTTGGAACATACTAAATGAGACACCTTGTATTCCATGCAAAATTTTAGTCCAAAAAGGACTTCTCATAGAAGCATAACAGAGCGCTCTCGGCCAAGGCCATCATCAGTGTTACTTGTCATTTGGACCTGAATAGTATATCAACGAAGCGAAACAAGCAACACCAACAAACAATGGTCAAATCACAATTAAAAAGAAGTCACATTATTTTAAAAGATATACATAATTAAAGGCCGATGCCTAAACCACGCTTTTCGTGGAACGACAAAATGTGTCGTTGTTGAAGTGCGTGCTTTAAGTATTTTCTTTAAGTATTTTACGAATATCACGGTGATGACACTTGACTTCTGCCATGGTAGTGTTGATGTTCGATATGGTGGGGAGAGCCTTGCCTTGGGGGGACGTCTAAGGTAGAGTGCGATGAAAACATTTTGGCAAGCCTGTTTTCCTTGGCTGTAGTCGCCGTAATGCCCCATTCGTCTGTGAAAGGTGGGAGAGACGTTTTTGTAAAGTTATTACTTACTGCCTTTGCTACCGACCAGAAATTCTTGGAGCCACTGGGGCATTGCAAAAGTTCATTCCTGATCCTTTGATTGTGTATGTCCTTAGTGTCGTCGATCACACATTTGCATTAGTTTCTCGCTTCGACAAAATAATTGCGATTTTCAGCGGTCTAATTTTGCTGCCAGTACTTGTAGGCTTGCTGTTTCCTACCTACAGCTCTTTCGCATCATTTGTCGAACCAGGGCTCTCCTTTTGACAGTAACTTGATGGAACCTGGGATGTATGCTTCCTTTCCCGAGGAGATTAACTTGCGTAATCTCTTCGCAGCAGACTGACGATGACGGGTCGTTAGTGCCAAAGCAGACGTCGAGCCAAGGAAAATCTAGGTAGAACTCCCTTAGATCGTCCAAGTTTGCAGAATTGTAATGCCAGATTTTGCGAGGCAATGGTGGATCCTTCTGTAGAAGAGGTAATTCACAAACCGTTGTAATAAGATTTGGTCGGAAGTACATAATGGCGGACCAACTGCAATTGTGTACTGGTCAGAATTGGTGGTTAGAAAATGCGAGGAGCGCGGCGAATTCGCCCCTCTCTGAGATTCGAGTTGGTTCGTCTACAAGTTGGGTAAGCTCGCAGCTGATGGCAAATGCTTCAACTTCTCTACCTTCGTTGTCGGTCTTGTTGTGATGTTTGGGCCAGTTGGTGTTGTGGGCATTGAAGGGTCCCAGAACGATTATTTCTGAATTGGTGTGATCGATTTGTATTGAGTCAAAAGTGGTAGTTAGTGTTGTAAAAAAGCTTTGGTAGGCTCTATCGCTTGGAGGGCGAAATAAAAATATAAGAATTAATATTTTTTATGTTAATATTGTTTGTAAGTTGGATTAAAAAATATATATTGAATAATTTAATATGCTAATCTTTAGATATGTTAATTTTATGTTTCTGCTAAGATACGAAGTGCTTTTTTCAGATAATTTAATTTTCCAATTTTTTTTAAACACATTTTTATATTATTTTTTTTAAGAAGAAAATAATGAAATTTAAAAACTTCTTGGATTTTACTATTTTACTCCAATTGTAACGAACATTATTATTTATTATTTAATTAATTAATTTATTTATTTTTATTAATCATATCATACTTTAAAACCAACAAAATAGTCTGGGTTTGTTATTTCTGGATTATGTAACCCTAAAATATGATATTAAAAGAAAATCCAAGTTGCCCAAAACATATTTTTTTAGTTTATTTTTTTTTTTGTAAAGGTCATATGCTGCGCAGTAGCTAAATAACCGCAAACGCTCTTCCTGACTAAAGGTTCTGGATTCGCACATTGATAAAATATATATTTTTTATTATCTCAACTTGCCTAAAATACCTTCCCTAAATTCATCATCAGCTCTCCGGCTATTACCTTCCATTTAGCCATGAATAAATTATTTTAAACAGGGGAGAGAAATAAAATTTTAATATTTTCAATTTTCTTAACTGTTCAATCTTTTACAAGCAACAACAAAATAAATATCCAAGGTTTTTCTCGGATCATCTTTTCTTACAATTACAATAATACTAAAAGAAATTATAAAAATAATGAAATATATTGATAAAACACTAAATCATTAAATATTTAAAACTGATCCGGCAATATTAAACAGAATTGAATGTAATCTAAAATATAAAAATATCGCAATCGATACAAATTATTCACTTTATCCTACAAAAAATATAATGGTGCTAAATATCCTAGTCCGTTCCATACCCGGGAAACAATAGGTTTAAAGCTGTCTGGAGTTTCTCGTTTTTGAAGTCCTGGTACAAAGTGTCTTTTTTGCCCAACATTTCCCGACAATGAGGACACTGATATTCTTCGGTCGGACAGTGCTTCAAAGATTCCCTGAGGCACTTCTGGAAATATAAAAAAAATACATTTTAGTCATTTGAACTCTGCAAATGCCAAATGGTGCTCAACATACCATCAAACACCCTATTAGAAATTTAATGACAGTGTAATACGTTTTTCCTGCCATATTTAGCAAAACTATCACAGTTTTAACGAGACAGCTTTTATTGAGAGGCGTATTAACACTTGTAAGAAAATGATGTGGAATGGGCAGAGATAACACCAAACCCTTTCCTTAACGGTAATTGTTTCAGCAAGTTTTGACAGAGAAGACAGAAAGGAAATGGGGCGAAAATTTGCCAATTCACCGCCCTAAATATTCAGAGTAAAAATGTTGAATCCTTCTTTCCAAACCACTGCCGAAAAGGAAATAAACACCCGCATGAATATGTGCAGTTTAAAGGGTTAACATAAAGACACAATTTAAAGCTAATATGTCTCTTACCTTACATAAACTGTGGCTACACCTCAAGGTCACAGGATCATACACCAGTCCGATGCAAATTATGCAAGTAAATATTTCTTCTACTTTCTCCAAGAACTGTTTCTTCCCTTCCTTAACCACACATTTACAGTCTGACCATAACTTTTCGTTGGCTTTGTCTTCGTTAATAGCTTTCAAAATGTCCGCATCAACTTCGTATGTATGATTCTTTTTCTTTTTATTAAGCATATCCATTAAATCTATACTGCCAGTTTTTCTTTTACTGCCTCTTTTTGACGTACTGGGATTTTTGTTTTCCATTTCTTCCTTTTTTCTTTTTGCTTCTTCCATTTCGAGGTAACCCTCTGGATACTGGAATAAACAAAACATCATCATCCAAGTGAGAAATTCAACTAAACTAATAAAAATAATGTCAGATCGAGCAGCTTGCTATTAGAAAATATTTGACCCATTTACTACAAATCATATGGGGAGTGGGATTGGTCCATTACAAACTTCGTTGCAATCCAATACTACACATTTCTGAATAATTAAAATTACACTAATTATTTAGAAAACTTACAATCATATCAAATTGTTTGGCACCCTTTTCCCAAGGCGCTGGCGCCGGATCGTCTCTCCTAAGCAGGTACCGCCAAACGATAAATCCAGACTTGCCCTTTTCAGGATAGTACTTTACAACTTTGTAAATGCCGTCGTATCTATAGCCGTCTTCCGGCGCATATTTGGAATGCTTGGCGAGTTTGTAACTCCTGATTACTCTGACTGGCTTGCCCCCTTGCCAATCTTTTGCCTCGGCTCCGTTTTTGTTGTCTAATTTAGCATTACAATTTATAGCCAATGCTCTAAAATATACAAAATGTATGTCACGTAAATATTTAAGAATGAAAATTGAATGCTTAATATTTGTAGCAATGTAAACATTTCTGTCAAAAGGGTATCAGTAATTTACTAGACATTATTACTTGTTCGTTCTTATAAGTTCCTGGTCAAAGCTCTGAATGCTTGTCCTTTTATTTCCAGAAAGATCTCGTCCTCCAGCACCTGTATACAAAAACTCATGGCCATAGTCAATGTCGTCCTCATACCCTAAAAATTACAGTTTAACAGAAAACCGCAAAAACCTTATTATTAATAAGAAGTTTATTGTAAAATATGCGCTAGTTGACCAGTAAACAAACAGCATCTCTTATTCAATAACCCTGATAGAATCAGAATTAACACGTATTAATTTTAAAAACCTGAATCCGCCGTTATATTTATAAAATAAATTTCCGCATCTAAATATGCTCACAACTAACAGCTGTAATAAAATATTAAAACAATGAAAAATATATCCACCATCATGGTTTTATTTCAATAATCATAATAAAATACATTTTTCACGCTTTTTGGAAGCAATTCTTGGCATCCCCGAACACATTGGATTCCAAGACTTCCATAAAAGATAAGAGTCCCCTGATCCGGTATGTCAGAACTTAAAGAAAGTTCTATCTGATATAAAGTCAAAAGTCAAAAAATAGCCTTATTGTCATTTAACAGTAACAGCCGTTGACAAAGCCATACTTAGGAACAAGTTCTAATCTAACTCAAATCAATAAGTCAATAAAAACTTTTAATAAAATCTCTCAATAGTCAAAAAATGACACAGATTACACATTAAAACTTAAGCTACATGTAAAGCAAACGAAAATTAACATTAACAGCATCACCGTAAATAAAATACTGGTAAAACAATAAAATTAAACACAAACACTCTAAAAATTATCCATGTAAAATTCACTTACAGAATAATAAGCCTTATCAAGCAAAATACTGCGAACTGCATTTTTAAATTTGTAGAATGTTGACAAATTTCTTATGTCATTTAGAATGTGATTAAATAATTTTACAGTCTCATAAGTTATAGATATTTTTACAAGACTAGAACCAGGTATAGGCAGGGGAAGCAAGCGTTGTTGTCGGGTGGCATACCTACTCTCGTGAATGGCGAACCTCCTCCTATTTGAATAGACCAGACAGACACTCTCCAAAATATACAGGCAGGGGAGTGTCAAAATTTTCTGAGATTGAAAAAGAGGCCTACATGATTCTCTACCAGTTGCATTACAAAGATAACGAACTGCCCTTTTCTGAGATAAAGCAGATGCCACCTTCTTACTGAGGGCAAGAATATGACTATAAAACCTGAGCCCCTTATCAATTATCAGACCCAGAAACCTTGCCTCATTCTGCAGTGAAAGAGGATTACAACCTATAGTTGCATTATCAATACTGTCCCTAAAACAAATCTACTTTGTCTTTTCAAGATTCAACAAAAGACGATTTGAATCACACCAATTCTTGACTTTTTTCAGGTTATTTGAAATAGATGATGACAATATTTCAATGTTCGTAGAATGCCAAAAAATGGTGTCATCTGCAAAAATCGTAAACGTCCCCCCAATGTCCACGCTTGCCAGACCATTCACAAAAATCAGAAACAACAAGGGACCCTTGTGGAACACCCCAATCTATGGACTCCGAAGCAATATAATTAAAATGTACACGCTGTCTCCTGCCAGACAAATGGGACTCAAACCAAGAGCAAGCAATACCCCTGAAACCATAGTGGTAGAGTTCCCGAAGCAGAATTTCATGACTAACGCAATCAAAGACCTTTGATAAGTAACAAAAAACCGCTGCAGCACCTCCACCACCATTGAGTCTCACGTATACCTCCCTCAAAAAGTTATACATAGCATCATTTGCGCTACTATTTTGAAGAAATGCAAACTGACACTCAGATATGCCATGCTGCAGCAAAAAAGAGAGCATTTTTGTTTTCACTAGCTTTTCAATGATTTTGAGATAAGGATCTAAAACTAGAAGGATCCTCCGGATCTCCGCCCTTATGAAGAGGAATGACCTTAGCAGCAGTGAGACATGAAGAGAAATTGCCCCCCTCCAAGGAAGAATTAATTGTATCGACCAGAGTCTGCAAAACCATATCAGGTAGATTCAGGAAAGTTTTTGATGACAAACCATCGTCTCCAGACGAATTAATACTTTGAATAGATTGAATAATCTGTTTGACCTCTATCAAATCAGTAGGGACAAGGAAGAAAGTGAATTGATTAGGCTCATGAAGATAACTAATAGGATCATATACAGAACGGAAATTATTTGTGAGCTTGCTAGCGATTGAACAGTAATAGTTGTTAAGGAAGTCTGGAGAGAGTCCTTAATCCGTATCCTGCTGTTGTCCATTGTCGTGCCTGATCTCATTTACTATTTGCCAACTCATTTTCTGTTTACTGGAGGACCGACTAATGGGACTGGAATATTACCTGTTTATTCAGATTTTTATCAATTTACGATAAGAGTTGAAATAGGCGTGAAAATATGGACACTCGGAAAATTTCCTTATTCTGTGTAGACTTCTAAGATTTTTGGACGAAACATGCACTCCAACTGGAAACCATAACTTTTCTCTACGTGACTTTAGTCTTCTCAGAGGGAGTACTCAGTTGAAAAGTTTCAACAATGACCCGTGAAACATCAGGATTGGATCCTCAGAGCCTGAAAAGTCCCACTCTGCATGAGCACAAAGCTGATAAAATTTATCATAATTTGTTCTACTGAATACCCTACCATACTTAGTCCCAAAACCTTTGTCCTTGTCTTGAGATAAATGAAAATTTGCAAAAATGGCTTCATGATCCGATAAGGCTGCATTAATGACATTACCCTTAACACTCCCCCAGTTAAAATTAGACCAAATATAGTCCATCTAAGTCGACGAACACTTTATTAAACGAGTACGAGCAGTAACGTGCATACATAAATTGTTAGATTGAAGGAAGTTGTTCAGTTGTAAGGTGGAAGCGGAAGATTCATCATTATAATTAATATTAAAATCACCAGCAAGTAGTGCCAATTTCGAAGAAACTGGAATTTGGAGAGAACAGATTCTAACTTATCAATTTTTTTTTACATTTGCTGAAGGTGAACGATAAATACATAAGACATACACATTTGTAGATTTAGAGTAAATCATACAAAATTCAAATACTCCCTCCTGCAAAAAGTAATTAAATCTATCAACTCGCTGAAACTTATTATTCTCTAAAAAGTATGTTTACAAAAATCATACAGCCTCCATGTAAGGAGGATGACCTACAAAAAATGGACTAGACTCTATAATTAGAAACATGCACCAATTCATCATTCTTGACCCAGTGTTCTGTAATGACAAGAATATCTGGATAATCAAAGACTGAATATTAAGTAACATTACAGAATATTGACTTTTATTTCTATTTATCAGGAGCTCAGAATTTGTATTGTTTCCCGCTGCAAAAATTTTTGGTTGTTTAAAGTTACTACCTGAATCAAGTTTTTATTCTGTGATCCTACATCTAAATTTTTTAATAAAATTTCAACCAAAACATCCCTTTTGGCAAACAATCGATTGTCATAATTAACATCAACACAAGTGGCTGATCCCATGCTATATTAATTCAAGGAATCTACATACCTATATATTTGACAATTAAAATCATAAATGAAATTATTATATTTATTTATAAGAGAAAATGGAACAAAACTTGTGTGTGTGCAATATTTAATTCGGTCATGTAAATTACTCACAAAAATTCTTCTTCCATTTATGAGATCATTAAATCCTGCACTAACAATTACATAATCCTTCACAGTAAAATTCTCTATATCATCTATGACGCTCATGAAACCAGCATTAGATTTAACCATTGAAAATAGTTCATAATCTTTCTGAAGTTACTTGAAATATGTACAAATTTGTCACAAAACAAAATCAGTATTTTTGTTTATTCCGAGAGTTTATTACACGTTTTGTTGTCCTTCATTGGTGTCTCAATGGTTCCCTCAATGTAGGAGGCGTACTTCACTTTCCTTGTGTCAGTGGCACTGCTCTCTACTGCCTGTGATGTTGTGATGTATCATTTTCACTGTAATCCTTGTCACGAAAAGCGTTCTCTCCTGTACATGGGGAATCTGTTCGTTGCAATTGTGCACCAATACTAGAGATTTGCTGATCTTCTCCATTACATTGCACCGAAATGCATGTTCACGCAATGGGCTGCTGATTGCTGCCGTATGACTTTTAGGGGTGGGCGATTATCAAAATATATAATCGATTATCGATTATTTAAAATAATCGATTATTCTCGATTAATCGATTATTTCCGATTAATCAATTATTTTCGATTAATCGATTATTTTCGATTAATCGATTATTTTCGAGGAATCGATTATTTTCGATTAATCGATTATTTCCGATTTATCGATTATTTTCGAATAATCAATTATTCGATTAATCGATATATCGATATTTTTTAAAATTTTGAATCATATAGTTGATTATTATTAAATTATCGATTAGGTATTAGTAAATATCTAATCCATTTACATATTAAATTAATACGATAACTAAATTATCGTTTATTAGAAGAATTGTTTGGCTTATACCAGTGCGAGCTAAAGGTCACATTTTTATGCTCCTTTTTTAGTTTTTTTACTTTTTAAAAAAGCCCTTAAAAACCCATTTGAAATAAAATTTAACTTAACCATCCATAACCAGTTTTGTAGGCTACAAAAAGACCACAAGTTCTCATAAATCCCACTGCCATAACATATTTTTTTATAGACTGAAACAAAATATTTTTTTTCTGTATTTTATTTATCCAAGTAAAAATTGGCTAGAACGGTTTGTTTTAAAATAAACTCTTTGGTTATTTTGGAATTTTATATTTAGACCTGCAACCAAAAACAGAACTAAATATCATTTTTTTTAGAAATGTTTGTTAAAAAAATATAATAAAAGTAGGTATTATTATGTATTTTAAGGATTTTTAGCAAATGTTTTTTTCATAGTTAAAAAACAAGTTGTTCAATGTGATCCCCACTTAATGACGCTCTGAGTTCACTTACTATTTGGCCCCCTTTGCTAAATACTTGTTCAGATGGAACACTGGAAGCTTGAATACAAAGAAACTTTTTTGCACATTGGGCAAGAATAGGAAATACACGAGCGTTATACTTCCACCATACCACTGGATCATCTTCAACGTCAATCGCTGGCATATTTATGTACTGTTGGATTTCCTTTTTTATTTTTACATTTAAACTTACAGCATTACTACCTTCAACAGTTTTCATAGATTTAAAAATTGATGAAAGTCCACTCTTCTTTTTTTCTGATGACGCAGCTCTATTTTCAGGAACTGGAATAATTTCTAATTCGCTACTAAGTTGTAATATTATATCTTCAATACAATGGTTTTCTGCAGAACTAAAAAATGATCCTTTCAAACGTGGGTCCATGAAGGTGGCAGTCTGTAAGAGTTCATGAGTTTTTTCTTTGCTTTCATGTCTACTTTTTAGTGTATTTAAAATTAATAAATCCATTTGTCTTTTTAGTGCTACAATTTCTTCTTCAATTTCATCGTATTGATCTATTAATGTTTTACTTAATTCCAAAGAAATAGGTAAAATGATTGATCCCGTTTCATAATTTTCTCCAGATAGAGTTTCTGAAATGTTAGTAATTCCAGGATCACATTTAGGAGTTTTGTGATTAAGTCTAAGTTTATTACACATGATAATGTATAGGGTGTAGGCTGTACTGGGTGTAGATATGTTAGGTTGTTAGGGTTGTCAAATTTGTGATATTTTGTTGGGTATCTCAGTTATTTTTATAGATAAACGGTTGCGGGTTTCACATCCCAGTACTATCTATTACATACAGATTTTTTTGAGTTTTAAGAAAACTAAAAGCACAATATATACCTATACATGCATAGTTACGTAATAATTTTGCAACGGCCCAAAGGTATTAATTCAAAATATTGCTTCTTACTTAGCTCCCCCTGAACATTTTAATTAAATATTTTTCTACGATTCAGGAAAGGTCCTTCTGATAGTAACACAAAATTTCATCAAAAATCCGTATTTTATCGATTAATCGATTAATCACAAATAATCGATTAATCGAAAATGATCGAATAATATAAAATAATCGAAAAATAAAAAATAATCGTTTAATCGAAAAGAATCGATTAATCAAAAATAATCGATTAATCGAAAATAATCCCGAATATTTTCGATTAATCGATTGTCGATTATTCTAAAAAAAAATAATCGAGCGATCGATTAATCGATTAATCGACTAATAATCGATTAATCAATTATTTTGCCCACCCCTAATGACTTTAACATCTCTATTTCATGTGAAAACAGCTCATTTGGATCTCTATTGTTCTAATTGACTCTACCATGTTACGATTCAGTTCCATTCATAGTCCCTTTTTAAAACATCAAATTCCCGAGATATAGTGTCTTTTTCAGCTAACAACGTAATGTTTTTGTTGTCTAATTCGTTAATCTCCCCTTTTAGTTTATTCATTTATCTTCACTAAACCACGTTTTTCCTCTTCAAATACTTCGGTTCTTTTTTTCAACCTTTATATGTTTTTTCTTTTATTTCTTTTGTCAGCTTGCAAACTTCTTGCTCCATCTCGTGACGAAATATTGCATTCTCGTTTTCTGTTTTCTCAATAACAATATCCCTTTCTTTGTGTTCTTCAATAAATTTATGGAAGTTATCTTTCCCTTCTAAATCTTTAGTTTCACACTCTTCTGAACAATATATTGAATTACCCGATACAATCTTTTTCGATTTGTACCTTTCCATACAACTTGCGTGAAATACTCCAAAGCACACTTTACAATAATAACTATTAAAATCCTTCTTCCTACAGCATTTCAATTTAAATTCCGTTTTAACAATCCGTTTAGGTATTGAGTCACTGAACCACAGCATACTGAACTGACTGAACCACAGGCAATTTTTATCGAATTCAGCAAACTCCTTAATCACTTATTTATTGAGTAGTTTAGAGTTAAACAACTACAATAGAAGAATACAGCATTTCAATTTGAATTCCTTTTTAACAATCCGTTTAGGTATTCAGTCACTGAACCATAGCATGACTGAACTGACTGAACCACAGGCATTTTTTATTGAATTTAGCAAACTCCTTAATAACTTATTTATTGAGTAGTTTAAAGTTAAAGAACTACAATAGAAGAATGGTTAAAAGTTCACCATTATTATAAGGTCGATGGGTCTAAGGAGATGTTTCTATGCAGGAGCTGTACTACATTTAGCTGTGTTTACACCAAATTAAAGTCAGATATATAGGGAATATGCCTATTAGAAATGTAACTCTCAAAGGTCAATTTTGAGATGAAAAGCAACATTTTTCCAATAAAAGAATTTTGTGGAGTATACAAAAATACTACTTTTAGTGAGAACAGAACAGTAGAATAGCGAAAATTGCTGAGTGCTCACTGGGCCTTCAACATAGTCACGACTATGGGCGGCAAGGCAGGAATATTCAAGGAGACTTTAGTCCAAATTGAAAATATTATTCCTTGAGTATATACACATTGAATATATGATTTTTTTCATCCAGAAAAATATTTAAGGGGTTCTATTGGTGAATGAAAACAAAGATTTGAAGACGTTTTTGAAGTGAACATTCCTTTTGGCACGTTCAGCACATTTTCCTGGGTAGTGAACGAAACTGAGCCGTGAGGCTCGGCTATGCAACGCTCATTCGGGTTAAGTCGGCTGAAGTAGACAATTAATTGATGATTTGTGATTCTCTGGACAAATTCTTTTTGACGGTCTTCGGAAACCTATTGAAATTGACAGGAATTGGAAAATGGGGAATATTTTTGGGAATATATATTTTTTAGAAACGAATCACTGAGTCGTTCTGGGAGAAAAATTCACAAAATGATTCTCTATTTCAAAATTTTACGAGAATCAACGTAAAAAATCGTACAAAAAGGCACCTTAGAAATGAAGACACCTTTTATACAGGGTGAGCTAGTCGAATTTAACCTTTTCGCCATTTCTAGTTTTGATACATGCCACCACATAATATTTTGGTACTGGAAAAACAAATAATCTGGAGTAATCAAACTTTCATGTATTACAGAGAAGGGTTACGAGTACAACATACCAAATAATCGCTTTGATACAATTGAAAATAACGAATTGGGGATTTTTTTTTGTTATTTTCTGTTTGAAAAATCTACTTCAATCACCAAACGCATAGCTATGTTCAAAGAAACAATTCCAGATTCGTAAATCTCGATATCTCTCCTATATAATAATAATAAAGGTCTTTATTAGGGATAAAAATAATATATGCTACAGAGGAAGCAGCTGCACTTAAAGAGAAGTTGGCTGATTTGGACTGCGAAAAAAACTCCCTAGAGGAGATTACCAACCAGTCAAAGTCAATGGATGACCTTCAGAAAAGAATTGATGATTTGTCGACTATAAATAAATCAATGATTTCGTCAATGTACGTGTTGGAGGTGGATAATAATGCTACACTGATGAAATTGCTTAACTAAAAGAACAGTTTTCCAAATTCACGTCACAACAGACAAGTTGCCGTTGTTTTAATGTATCTGATAACATTAAGCCAGATTGTGTTCTGCAGCTGAGTTTAACGGATGAATTAACAAGAGCTGCTGACTTCCAAGCTAACAGATACTGAAGAGGTTCCTGATTATTTAATAGATCACCCTAAAAAAAAAGTTATGGTGTGTGGAGACTCCACTGCCAGATACTGTTCTAGTGTTTTATCGGATGTTTTGGATTCTTCTTACCAAACATCCGGCACTGTTTTTAGCAGCTGCACAAGCACACACCTACTAGATCATACTTTTTGCTTAACTATTAATCTTGGGAAAAGTGATACCTTTGTTATTAGCCTAAATTTATCGTATACAAAGCTACCACTTACCCAATTAAATAAAATTCTATCTATACGGAGGTTTACTAATTTAATTTTTGTGTTCAGGTGTGATTTATCATTTGTTCATTCATCAACATACAGAAATATAAATAATTTTATTGCTCGATTTTCAAGAAACAACTCCTGCAGTATAAGGGTTATACACAATAAAGAACATAATGATAGACTTCGCCACTCTGTTTATTCGCTCGGTAAACCATTGCCATTGTAAATAAGTTATAATAATGTTATGTCCGAGAGGATTGTGATTGAGTCAGTACCTATCAGTTTCAATGCGCGACGGATTGAGAGTCATGAAGTGATCTTGCGCGAGTTGAATCAGATTCCTGGTGACTCTTTTGTTACTCCTGATTGTGAGGGTAATACTTTTTTAGACGCAGGTCAGCCTTATGAATATATAGTCTGTTAGAAATAAACTGGATGAATTAGAGCTATTTATTGAATCAATTGGCTTTCCAGATATTTTAATACTTACCGAACACTGGCTGATGGATGACAAGCCTCTTAAATTATCTGATTATTTATTTACTTAATTGTTCACGAGTATCAACAGCAAAATGCCAATTACAGATACCACATGCATGTTCGCTACACCAATTTACAACATTATTTAAGTTGGTCTGCAAACAAACACAATCCTCCAAAGAAGATGATATTTCCATATACATTTTAAAGTCATCAGCAAAGAGTAATGATTTTGATTTACCTGTGACAGAACACATGCCATTAATTGCAATGAGAAATAACAAGAGTCCCAGGTTGGAACCCTGAGGAACACCGGAGGTATTTAAATAAATATCAGACCTAGCACCCTTAATTTGAACATATTGATGTCTACTTGTCAGATAAGAGGTGGTCAATTCGATTAAGTCATTGGTATCAATGTTTTGATAGAGAGATTCTATTATATGACTATGTTTTACCCTACCAAATGTTTTTCCATATCGGTATATATTACATCAACCTGTTTTTTATTATTAATTTCATTATGGATAAACTGACAAAATGTGATTAAATTGCTTAATGTAGATTTATTTGCTAGAAAACCATGTTGGCATTTGGATATATCGTATTTAACTTCATCATATAGTCTATCAAATATTGATATTTCAAAAGCTTTAGAGACAGCATTTAAAATAGTAACAGGTCGATAATTTATAAGCTTATGTTTGGCCCCATTTTTAGATAATGGAATTACCTTGCTCGTTAGCCAATGTGTAGGGTAAGTTGAAGATTTCAGATTAATGTTAAAAATATGGAGAAGTGGTTTGACCAATAAATCACCACATCCCTTAATAATATAGCCAGGCAGCCCATCTGGCCCAATTCATGTATTCCCCTTAAGTTTTTTAATTGTTTCCCAATTTCTTTTTCAGAAAATGCCCTATCACATATAGTTATATCAAAATTTTCTTGTAGGGAATTCTGTCATGGAGACACTGTTATATTGATGTATAACGAATTTATCTCTAAATTTGCCTTTATCCCAGCAAATAAATATGACTTTCTTCTAAAAGAAAATATTTTTAAGTTTTCAATGGCTTATTGCATAAAATTACATATGTATGTGCTGGGAATTTATAGGTCTCCTTCTGAGAATGTAGAGTTACTTATGGAAAATCTGAAAAATTTATTATCGAGCATTCCAGTCAATGAAAATATAATAGTGTCTGGCGATTTTAACATAGACTTTTTTGATCATTTTAATAGTCGGACCATAGCATTGTCCAATCTTTTCCAGTCTTTTAATTTGAACATGCATGTTAACCAACCAACGCGCATCACGAACCATTCAGCTTCAACAATTGAATCTGTACGTTCAAACCTAGGTATTGAGAATATTATCTGTCAATGTAGCAGTCTTGGATTATCTGACCATGGGGCTATTGTAACTAATCTATTACTTTTTAAACCCCCAAAACATAATAGCATTACGCGCGGCAGACTATTTACAAAAAAAAACTTTGCAAGATTTAGTTCTTAGAGATAATACCAGTTGGGGTGACATCTTGAACTCAAGTGATGACAAACTTATATCCAATATTTTTGACAAATCGTTTCCCATTGTCAATAAAGAACACAAAACAAAAAAGCTTTGGTACACAAAGGGTTTAAGAATATCAGGAAAAAATATGCATTACACTAGAAAGTTCTCAATGGACAATGAACCATTTTTAAACTATTTTAACAATCCTGGTGTATTGTGAATGAACTCAGGGGGAAGGATGATACTCTCCCAACAGACTCTGAATTAAATGCAGATAGGTTTAATTTATATTACTGTAAGGTTGCTTCTGAAATGACTAGTCGCATTTGCAGCAAAAACAAACCAGAGGATTTCATAAGAGGTATTAATGTTGGAGGGACTTTCTTTGTCATTCCAACTAATGTGTTAGAGGTTAGGGACCATCATAAAGAAAATCAAGAATAGAGCTTCTACAGGATGGGACCAGATCTCTATGAAGATATTTTCAGCTCTTCCCACCAGGGCACTAGAAGCGCTTGCAGATACAATAAATGCTTCATTTTCTACTAACACATTTTCTATATGTCTGAAACGAGCAGTGGTTGCTCCGCTACATAAGGGTGGCGATCATGACAGTCCATCTAATTTTCGCCCAATAGCTCTTTTGCCTGCAATGTCTAAAATCGTTGAGAGGTTGGTTAAGGTTAGAATGATATCTTTCCATTTAAGCTTTAACCTCTTGAGTCCTAGGCAGTTTGGATTCCGAGAGACAAAGATCATTGGAGATGCTGTATTTGACCCTCTGCATGTACTCCACAATGAGCTGAACTCTGGTGAGGTTGCTGCAGCAGTGTTCTGTGATGTCTCCAAAGCCTTTGACAGTGTGGATCACGAGGCTCTTCCTTGTGCTGGTTCGAATCCTACCCATCGGGTCGTGTTCAGAGTGTCAATTCCAAGGGCTGCTGTTTAGATGAGCAACACATTTCTCTGGGTGACGGGCCTATACTCTTCCTTTTATATATTAACGACTTGCCTCTATTATCAATAAGAGGAGAGGTAACTATGTTGCCGACGATACCACCATTTAATGGCTTGAAAAAAATGTAGAACAGCTAAAAAGGATCTTGGACACTGACCTGATTAAGGTTAAGGACTGGTTTGATGTAAACCATCTCAGCCATAATGTTTCTAAAACTGACTTATTAAGTTTTAAGTGTTCTATGGATGAGCCCATCCAAGCACAATATTCTAATAAAATTTTAGGTCTTACAATTGATAGTGAACTCAAGTTCCGAGAACATATTATTATTAGAGGTAGTGGTAGAGTTTCTTCTGGTTGCTATGCTCTGAGAGTGATATCAAAAAATTTAGATTTTCACATAACAAAAAATGCTTATTATGCACTTATTGAGTCTCACCTTAGTTATGGTATTTGTTTTTGGGGCTCATGTGTTGGGTATCTTTTTGACTCACTATTTGTCCTTTAAAAGAGAGCGGAACCCTTTGTGGAGTAAGAAATCGAGAGTCTTGTCGTCCGCATCTTGTAAGAAATAGGATATTGACGCTCCACTCTCTATATATATCGTACAAACGGCAAGTATTGTTTTTAAAAACCATAAGAATGAAATTGTCGAAAGTAATTCTTTTGGAACACGACTGACTTACACCTTCCGGCTGCCCATTCCACACACTGAGCAGGTGGAAAATTATTTTATTTATATGGGGAAGAATACCTCTTGAAATTAGGACTAAAAAATGTGTAATTTGATTCAAGAAGGCTCTAAAAAAATTGCTAGCCACTAAAGCATACTACTCTCTTGATGAATATTTCAATTATGTCTTTCCATAAGTTCTCTCTGATATATTGTTAATACATATGTTAATTCATGTTATTTTTGTATATTTTATATTTAATTTTGATTTATTTTGTTTGTTTATTTTAATTTCACAAGGTTTTGTCAACAACTATTGTTATGATAATAAAGCTATTTTTGAATTTGAATAAAAAAAGAATTTTATAACAATCAAAATAAGAAGCGATATTAAAGGGAAACGTGCAGAAAATCTTCGGCATATTTACGAGTTTGAATAGATAGCTTTGTTTTTGATGTATTGTGAGAAATTTGAAGGAATTGCATGAACTATCTTTGAAAACAGTTTCAAGCTGAAAAAATGGGTCAGGATCAGAAGATTTTGACATTTTTTCGGTGCGGTTTCTGCATATTTTATGGCAGCTTTTGAAGTAAAATTACACTTTCAGCATATTCATGCATATAGTTTTGTGATAAGCACATCTATTTGCCTGAAATCTCATTTAAAACAATTTGAATCCGGGAAAATGAGCCAAGACCAGAAAATCTGGAAACTTTTCAAGCGAAAAGCAGCTATTTCTGCCGATTTTTTGAGAGATTTCAAGGTAAAATTTTACTTTAAATTTCGAAGTTGGCATTTGTGGTACATACAGTCAGAATATTAGTTCATATTGCAATTATTCTGTTTATTTCTCTCTTTTTTGTATTCTACACAAAATACATAAATATTTTTGTTTACATCTAAACTAGGACTTGATAGGTAAATGCTATTTCTTATACAGGTTTTAATGCTCTTTGAAGTTATCACTTCTGTCATGTAGTCTTATCGCACATCATTTTTTTCTGTTTAGAAATATCCAATAATTATGATTTTAATAAGTACCAAAACATACAAACCTCCTGAGAGCACTACACTATATGCACAGTCGGACTCCTGTCCGTGTATCCCGGCAACAGGAGGTCTATGAACACCTGATTCTGCAACCTAAAAAATAGAGCAAACAATTTCAGAATTATAGAAATACTTATATCATTTTATTTAACATTTAGAGTAATTTTTCAATATAAGACAAGTTTACAGTTTGTCCGTTTTCAATGAAATGAACGTTAAAAAGAATAGTGAATAATATGTGAATAAACAAACCCCGTGCCTGAATTTCCAACAAAATCCAACTTCGACGCCAGGTATTGGACCCACATGGGACTTGGACACTTTGTCATTGGTTTTAGTGAGACCTACGCAAGCCATGCCTCTGCCCCAATCTTTTTTCGAACCGTTCGCGTGACTTGGCATTTTCTGTTTCTTCTTGCTCACTTTCACTTTCTCACCTGCCTTTACTATCTCAGAATCGTCTGTTTTACATGATGGACAATACCTAGTTATTCACAGTTCTGTTTAGTGCAATAAGTAATTTTAAAGTACTTTTTCTGGATATAAGAAATAGGACAATCTGTCACAGAGACTTCTTTGAAACAACTGACATGTTTAGATATAATAAAATGATTTGCACAGATGTGGTCATTGAAATTTGAGCAACAGTTTTTCCCAACTGAATATACTTGCTGAATAATATCATGCTGATTGTAAGTCAAAATTTTGATTTAAAAGTGAAGGTTACTGTACTTGAGAAGGTTAGTCTGAACGTAATGATGCGATAACCCTGGTTTGAGCAAATTAAGGGTACCAAAAAGTACCATTCATGAAGGCAAAGTAAATTAGTTTCAATGGGAATCCAATATTACACATTTTTCGCAGTTTAGATCCTTCGATATGGTAGCGAACGATGACGAGCAAAGCAAGGAAAAAAGGTAAATAAAATAACTTACCAATCACCTTCTGGCACAACCTCTATAGGTGGATCTAAACAATGTGTATGGAATCCCAAATCACATTCATCACAAAGAATGATTTTATTCCACTCCTTTTTTCCACCACATATATGACACCCACACATCTTACATAACTTGTCCTTGTCATCTTTGCATTTCTTGCAGTGATATGGGTATTTTCCTATAAAGAAAAGTTGACAATGATGTTGAACTTTTATAAGAACAGTGAATTAGCTTCAAAGTAAGTAAACACAAATTTTTAAATTATCATTAAATTTATGTGTGTGTACCACATTCTTAAGAAACACTTGAAGTTTTTTTTGACAGAGGATCCATCCATGAATGAATTTGTGGGGTACCACTTATTATATGATTGCTCAAGTGCAACTTAAATTAAGTGCAATCCTAGAACTGCTCTCATGTATCACTCTTAATACGTTTCAACTTACTTTTTGTTAATTTTGAAGGCTGAATTTCTTGTTCGCTAAGCAACTTTCGGTTCTCTATCCTCATACATTCTTGAATGAATTTGATATTGCAATTGTCGACTCTTTCATTACCAATAAAAATAGTTCCAATAATGTCAACACTACCGACTTGTGTTATATTGAAATCATACCTATAGATAATACATTTTCATTATTGAATTAAAGGATGTGTAATGACAACTATTTCTCACCAAAAACCTCTTTCTTTTGGAGAGTCAATATTAAAATTGACCAATACAGTCATGCCTGGTTCCAACTCAGGGATTTTGTAAATGTAGTAGCTTCGAGGTCGAATATTGTCAAATTGAGCGTCTTCTTCAAATGGAATAACTGAAGTATGCTCCTCACTAAAAATTTATTTACAAACAAAAATCTTCTTTTCAAATATTTATTTACTTACTATTTATAAAGATCAAATACTCATTACCTTACCTTTTAACTCGAAAAATTAACTTCTCGTCTTCATTTTCGTCATCTCCCTTTTTTAATATTCTATCTATTTTTGCTTCAAACCAAGCACCGGAATCTAATAGTCTAACGTCAATAGCATCACCAATTTTATAATAGCTCGATTCAGCATCAATTAATTCTTCATTAATGTCGTCAGCAGAACTTTCCTCTGTATGTGATGCGGGTGACACTGGGGTTGATATATCTTTTTTGTCTTCTATTATGTGTCTCTTCATTACCACAATGACATCATTTTGTACAACAGAGTAGTCATTGACCACTTGCCCATCAACTAACTGAAATCAAGCAGGTTTAATAATAATGACCTATGAACTGTACGACCTATCCCTGGTATCTTACCATACCTACTTTGTCTGGTAATTTATATATACTGGACTAGCAATATGCTAATAAGCCAAACATTTGAAGTGTCTGATTTTTTAACAAAGATTATCAGCATATACTTACAACTTACCTCTTTTCCTTTATAAAACAGTCTCTGTAATTTAGGTTCTAAGCCAATTTCTTCCTCTACTAGTATCCTAAGTTCTTCTATAGGTGTTATTTTTGAAAGGGGGATAACACATTCTCTTTTTTGTTTATCTTCTAGCCAATCTGCCTTAATTCGAATATACATTTCGGAATATTGGGTCTTGAACTGCTAATAGAATTGGAATCAATAAAGTGAAATTCAAAATATAATAATTAAAATTGATAATATAATAATTAAATAAATATCTACAATCACAAAACAAAAAATATATATAGAACCAAAAGACCGTTTGATTGACCGTGGTACCGTTCAAGTTTGGAGTTCGGGTTTCGGGTTTATTGAGTTGGCGGGAAAATTATTGACTTTGACATTTAGCTGACAGCTGTCACCGTTGACTTTTGCCCAAAAGTGACAACCTTAAAAATGACGATTTGGCAACAAATAGGGGGCTATTTGCTATTTGCACGAAACAACTGTCTGGGACTATGATAAGTCTACAGAAACGGATTAGGTCTCGCTCTAATTTTTGAAAGCAAATATTTTAAAAACCTGATCATGTTTCAAGAAGTAAAAAGACAATAACCTGGAATTGATGGATGAAGGGTAGAAGTGGTAGGTAGGCCCTAAATGGAATTAGACGGTCAATATTGTTGGGCGATATCACGTATTGCCGTTTGATACGGTATTGCACAATATTATTGATAGTTTCTGCGAAGGTTTGTGCAATATTATACTGAATGAATTTGATAATTATTGTACATTACTACATTATGCATTATATTGAGTAATTTGTGGGTGATATTGCCTAATATTTTAATATTTTGTTTACTCGCATCCCAAACCTAGTGTAGTGAACAGCTTTAATAGTTATTCTTCAAGCGCTCGGCCAGTGCAATGGAAACGCAAGCAGCTTCGATGTTACTTAGCGTGTTTTCCGATAGAAATCGAATAAACACTAGCATTTCGATTATATAGTGTAAAAATATTAGGTCGTCTGTGGTCGCCGAGCAATAATACTGTGCAATATGTTGCACAATAATATCGACGGTCTAGGGACCGCTTACTAGGCTGATGGCCTCTATGCAATGTTGCCGCGTTTTCTTTTCCGGAGAGAAATTTGATAGGTGTCAAATCCCTACCATTGACATATCTGGGAGTGACCGATTAACAGTTGACTGTGTTATAAGAATATGTTATAAACACGACAAAACAGCGACATTAATTTTATTATTATGTCAAAATTAATAGCCAAAATAAGGAAAGTAGATATTACGCAACGGGTTTTTATTAGAATTATTACAGTCAGCAAAAAATTACTTTCCTCCAATGAAAAAGTAGGCAATAATCTATGTTATATAGATAATGCAGGCCATTAAAACTTGGCAACAGTGTCACGTGGTGGTAGCAGAAGATATTGATTTGGAGTACTCTGTGTATTTGTTTTTTTTGTTTATTATTAAATTAAATAAAGTAGTTTTGCTTGCAAACTTTGCACAAGGTGTTTGCGTCAGGTTTTTGCCATTTTGCACATGATTGGGATTGATCCTCCCAGACTGATTATACGACAAATTTAAAATGACTAGTATTAAGACTCAAAATAATAGGAAAAAAGTGCAAGTAAGTACCCTACAAGTTCCCTGTAACAGCAACAAGAGTCCCCGATCCCCACTTGAATGAGCAATTTATTGTCCTGTCCTCATGATTCAATATAAATAAATAAATAAATAAATAGGCATTTATTTCCAACAGGCTTACCCAATTACAGGAAATACAAATTACAAAATATGGTTTGAATAAAAAATACAAAATTCCTAGATAAAACAAAAAGAAAGAAAGAACTATGAAAATATATCTCTTATGATTATAATGTATATCTGGAATCTACAATACTACTTATATTATTTTAGCCAATATACTATTTAAAGAGTTTACAAACATATCAGAATCGTTACACATTGTGTTAAATAAATTACATGCATGAAAAACTGGCGCTCTAGTCAACATGCTACTGGCAGGCCTCTCACAATAAAAGGTACGCACATTACGCGCATTAGACCAGGGAATAAGAAATTTTATTTGATTAAATAGCTCAATGCAATCTATTCTGTTATTAAGCAATTTATATAAAAATGATACAGTAAGTTTACGCCTTCGTGTTTCTAGGTTAGCTATGTTAAATCTGGTTAGTAATAAACCTTGCTCAATTCCCCTTAGGGGATAGACACCGTCACATTTAAAAGCTAAATATTTAACAAACCTACGCTGCACAGACTCCAGATACCTTACGTCAATCTGATAAATAGGATGCCATATAACAGCTCCATACTCCAGTTTAGACCTTACAAAAGAACAAAACAGTAGCTTAAGGGTCTCAACGTCTCCAAAACCCCTGCAGTTCCTCAATATAAAACCCAGAGTCCTTGAAGCAGATTGTACTACATCGTGCACATGTGACTTAAAAGTGAATTTATGGTCAAATGTAATGCCGAGGTCCTTCACTTCAAAACAGCGATTAATAACTTGGTAATTGATTTCATAATTGAATTGAATAAAGGATTTTTTCCTGCAGAAAGAAACCGCATTGCACTTAGAGACGTTAAGATCAAGGCGGTTATCACTACACCAGTCGCCAATCATAGCAAGATCCACCTGCAACCGCAGACAATCAGCAACGGAGTCGATACGGCAATAGATCTTCAGATCATCAGCAAATAGAAGCCTATTACATCTCAGTTTGCTAGCTAGATCGTTAATAAAAATTAAAAATAGTAAAGGCCCCAAATTGGAGCCTTGCGGAACTCCGGAAGTGACCACATATTCCGAAGATCTAAAGCCATCGACCCCTACAAACTGCCGCCGCTCAGTCAAGTAAGACTTCAAAAACTCCACCAAACCCAAAGAAAAGCCAATCAAATCCAACTTAAGCAGCAGAGTACTTATGCTAACCCGATCAAAGGCCTTCCGAAAATCAGTGTACAAAACATCAACTTGACCTTGCCTATCTAAAACTGAACAAACAAACTGTGACAAACATGCTAAGTTAGTATCACACGATCTTTTTTCCATAAATCCATGCTGAAATATGGAAATAGATGATTTAACTTGATAATAAATTTGCTTATAGATACAAATCTCAAACAATTTCGAGAAATTGCAGAGTATAGAAATTGGCCTGTAATTTTTCAACTCGCATCTCTCCCCCTTTTTAAATATAGGTGTTATTCGCGCGGTTTTCCAGCAATTAGGAAAAATGGCAGATGTAATAGAGATATTAAAGATATGGGCCAATGGCTTAGCTAACACATGTACACAATCTTTAATCAGAAAGCTAGGAATTAAGTCAGTACCGGAACTCATTCTATTTTTTAACTTTTTCGCTGCCTCGATTATATCGGCCTCATTGACAGGAACAAGGTCTATGTTTTCAGATCCGCTAAAAATATCATGCGACGTGGCATTTTGATCAGGTCGAGAATAAACACTCTGAAAGTATTCTGAAAATGCCTGAACTATAGACTGCGGGCATGTAAACTCGACAGCACCATCCCTCATTGTTCCGGGTATCCTAGAAACACCCTTTTTAGCTTGTACAAATGACCAAAACTCAGTACCATCTGTTTGAATTTCATTTTCAATCTTAAGTACATA
Organism: Pissodes strobi; assembly: GCA_016904865.1. Taxonomy (NCBI): domain Eukaryota; kingdom Metazoa; phylum Arthropoda; class Insecta; order Coleoptera; family Curculionidae; genus Pissodes; species Pissodes strobi. The sequence continues at coordinate 40,405 of MU184569.1, read as the reverse complement.
TGCACGATAGGTTTCATTCATTAAATTTTTGACTTGTTTTCTTATATTGTTGAAAATATTATAATGGTAATTGGTTTTATATTTTCTATAATTTTTGTGTGCTGATTCTTTTTTTTTAATTAACGAAATTATTTCACCGTTAAACCAGGGAGGGTACCGTCGCTTTCGACCCAACTTAAGCGGTGTTGTTATGCAAAATATATTATTAAGTACACCATACAAAGTTTCGCAAGCATCGTTCACTTCAATACATGCACATACCTCACCCCAATCAACATTCAAAAAGTGTTCGTACATCAATACATAATCAGCCTTTCTGAAGTTAAACGACTGATTAAAATTCTTACACACTTTAAATTGGTCACAGTGCTCAATACCAGGATCGAGTACAATGTGCAATGGAGGGTGGTGATTATCAACCCTAGACAACGCAACCCTGCTCTCCACAATCTCACACTTCACATTCGCAAAAACTAAATCCAAAAGTCTACCGTTATTATTGTGTATATCGTTACACTGACGCAAATCAAGTATTTTACCAAAATTTTGCAAAATAATATTCTTAAAATTACTCTCATTGTTGTTAAAATAGGGGGCGTTGAAGTCGCCCAAAATAATAACATTTTTATATTGTACGCTGTGGTGTAACATCAGAGACTATAAACTGTTCATAAATGTCATTAGGCAGTGACGGTGCTATGTAGAGAACAATCACTGAAAACACATAGTAATTAATCTTTATTCTATAGCCAACTATCTCAATAAGTGAAAATTGTTCCTTTAACAGTGAAAAGTCAATAGGCGTAGGCTTAAGACCGAGCTTAAGACTGTCCCTAATTGCCAAGAGCACACCTCCCCCTGTAGCGCAGCCATGTGCCATCAAATTACGATCATCCCGAAAAACATTATAATTGTCTGTAAAAAGTTCCGAACTAGACACTTGACTCTGCAGCCACGTTTCACTAAGCGCCAGGACGTCGTAAAAATTTGTTGATACTGAGTTATATATATCTTGAGTTTTAGTGTTAGCTCCTCTAATGTTCTGATAATAAAAAATCAGTTCACTACTGCTGCAAGAGGGTGGCTGCTTATTGGAAGCGATTCGGTCTGTAGTTGCCTCCTGAGACATTAAATTGTGGTTGATATCCGTATTCACGCTGATTGCTTTTGAAGAACCGGTGATTGGCGCTGTTGCGCTGGTACTGTTGTCGCTCTGGACATTCGTTGAATTTTCTCTGATTCCGTGTAATTGCAGTTCTCCCAGTTCCGATGTCATCTCTCTGTCCACGAAAGGAATGCGAAAAGTTGCTAGTGTCTGTATTTTTAAACCTATACTCTGACGTAACAATACCTTCCGGCCAAACGGCAGGGTTTAAAGCGTCATTCAGCATATCAGCTTCAACTGCTACTCTAAATGAATTGTAGGTTCCCCAATTCTTTACAGGATTTACAACAAAACAGCGATTAGGAAAACTAGATTGTAGATATTCCTGCAGATTTTCGTGAGTATATGTTGTAGCATATTTGGATGTAAAGAGCCACCTCATTTCTTTGGCTGCAACGTTACCAGCTTCTCTATTGGCTCCCACAATCTTGCGAGTCTGACTAGTATTTGCATTTGCAAGATTGGTAATATTAGTCATTATATTCTGCTGCTGAGCCTCTTCAATCGCCATAGAAACTTGCTGCTTTGTAATTGTGCCTTTATTTTTGGATTCCATGTTTGGTTCTCCACACTGAGTGTTTTCTAGTTTTTCCTTATTTTTGCCTCGATTAGACCCTTTTTTTGGAGGAGGTTCACTGCTGGCCAGTATTATGTCTCTTGATTCAACCGTAGTCTTGCTGTTAGCTCGTGGAAGCATGGAAAATAAATAGTTTAATTTATAGGGACATATTTTCATTTTGTTGCTGACACTTCATTTTTATATAATAAAATACACTGTTTATTTTTACTGCTATTTTGGGGCCATAAAGACAGATAAAGCAAAATAATGCTTCATTGATATGGAATTCAACTTAATCAATCATTCAACTTCAAAGTGAAGTTCCAATAAGTTCAATAAAATTAAAATTGCCATTTTAATATTGAAATTAATGAACTTTTATATTACGCACCCTCTATCCCCTTTGTCACACTTCTTATTGATAAACAAGCATATAGTTTCAATTTGAATCAGGTGTCAATGGTAATATGTGAAGCCGAGGAAAGGAAACACAGATCTGGAGTCAATGCTTTACAGTTTGACCCACAGCTTGATCGGCTGTACTCAGCCGGTCGAGATTCCATTATCAGAGTTCATGAACATGAAAGGTTTATACATGGAATGGAACATCATACCGATTGGGTCAACGATATTGTTTTATGTTGTGGGGGAAGACACTGTAAGTAGTTTATTTATTTAATTAATCTAGTTACTTATATAAATTATTTTTAGTGATTTCTGCTAGTTCAGATACCACAGTCAAAGTCTGGAATGCTTATAAGGGATTTTGCATGTCGACACTTAGAACACATAAAGACTACGTCAAGGCTTTGGCATATGCTAAAGATCGAGAACAAGTGGCTTCAGCTGGTTTCGACAAGTCTATTTATTTATGGGATATTAATACATTGACAGCACTGACTGCCTCCAATAATACTGTGACAAGTAAGTAAATATTGAGGTACATAAATCTGAAATCAGTGGATTTGCATTTCTATAATATGTGATCAACTCTGTTAAATCTGTTTGCATTCAATCCTAGTTTTAGTTGGTTTGGGTTGACCTTTAAAGATAGGTTTCTGACTGTCTGACTAACCCAAACCAACTTAGTTTCCATGTTTTAGCATCAAGTTTGATAGGCAGCAAGGAGTCTATATACAGTCTAGCTATGAACCCCCCAGGGAGCATTATTGTAAGTGGATCAACAGAAAATGCTTTAAGGTTGTGGGATCCCCGTACCTGTGTCAAGCAATGCAAACTTAAAGGTAGGTATCAATTGCTGAATTTCTCATAAAACTGAAAATTGTTCGTAGAATAAGGCAAGTTAAATTCTTTCACCTAGAACTAACACTTTCAGGGCTTTTCAGAATTTATTTCCCATTTATTGTTATTTTAGGTCATACCGAAACTGTTAAAGCCTTAGTGGTGTCAAGGGATGGAACACAGTGTATTTCTGGTAGTAGTGATGGTTCAATTAAAGTGTGGAATATAGGACAGCAAAGGTATGTTAATTAAGGATGGGATGTGAATCAGGCAGTATAATCCCCCATCTAGTGCATGATGGCATAATTAAATCTAATTAGCTAACTAACTGAATTACAGGTGCATACAAACTATAGTAGTTCATTCTGATTCTGTTTGGGCTCTTCTGGCGACTGAAAACTTCACATATCTAATTTCTGGAGGCAGAGATAACAATGTGAGTCATATACTGACATTAAATATTTAATTATTGACTATGTTTTAGATATATAAATTCCACTCATAACTGAACAAAAACATTTATATATTGACAGTAATGAATATATTCTTCTTGCACAAAGATGAATTATTAAGAGTACTAAGTAAGTTAATTTTTATATTAGGTCATAATGACAGATCTGAAAAATGTACAAAAGAGCGTGCTGGTTTGTACAGAAGAAGCGCCTATATTGAAAATGTGTTTTACTGCAGATCAACAAGGGATTTGGGTAAGAAACTTTCAGATATTTCATCATCTTATGCATTTATTAGCCTTAAGAAATATTCCAAAAGATTCACTGCCTATATTATTGCTCTGTGATCTACCATCAACGAACATCCTCCTTGGTAATGATACCACAGTGTACCATAACACATAGGCTATGGTGATACTTTAGTTTTATGTTTAGTTTAATTTAATCGGTATTTTATCACAGCTTAATGTGATTGTGGTCTGTGATTGAGCAAATGGAAACTGAGGAAGATATTGCTTAATAAACGTGAGACAAGTAAGATGGTGTTTATAAAAAAAGTCTGGTTTTTTGACTTGATTGTGAACTTCCTAGAGATACAGCTCAAGCTACATACAGTACAACTTTCATACTGACATATTTGCTTAATTCATTCAGATCCATTGGCTGTAGAAATAAAACAATTAGCATTCTTTTTGACAGATTGATTGAATATGCTTTATTGTTTAAAGAAAAAAATATCTTATCAAAGACAATTCACAGGGAATAGACGCCCAGCGAGCCGAAACGGTAATGTACTTCAGGTTCCGTTCTTAAGAGCGCAGCACCTGCGGCTTGTAAACCTAATTTTACTATTATTTTAAATATTCCTCATCTCTCGACATGGTGCGATTTCGGTTGCCATGAGGACGATACAACGACTCCTTGCGGTGTTGCCGATGTATGTTGGACTTAGCAGAGCTCGATTTAAAGCAGTAAGAAAAAATTACACACAGTAAAAGTCTTTTTATTTTTAAACTACTTTTGCTCGTGTTGTTTTGCATTATCTTTTCTATAACATTATTATTAAAAAATAGCAATATTAAATATGATTGCTTCACTAAGATGGAAACTCAGATTCCTTTTAGGATTTAGGGATGAAATAAGAACCGATTTTGCAAAACTCAATTCTAAGCGGATGGTTAAAACCGCCTAAAAATATTTTCTGTTCTAAAATTTGCTCTGTTTTTTAAAAAGCAGTGAAACAAGTAAATTTTATTTTAATTTTCGGTGTGTAATAGCATTTTTAAATGTTATACCACAGATTACTCCTACTACCACAGTATAAAACGGTAGTTTTTGATATACCTACATATTCGTTTTTAGCGTGCAAATAACATGCTTTGTAATATCTGCCAATGTAAGGGGTTAAAACGAACCCCCAAAAGTGAATACTTTTTGAAATGAAAACTTCCTTAGGCGCGTTTTGCGTTTTTTTTTTTTGGGGGGGGGGGGGGGGGGGGGGGGGGGG
>MU184569.1:0-35380 GCA_016904865.1 Pissodes strobi | reverse complement strand
GGGTTGAATGAGACCGAGCCGTCACGCTCGGATATGTAACTTCACGCATCACGCTTGGATATATGCTCCTTCTACTGGCATGTTCCCGTATAGGTAGAGGGCCGAAATTTTCAGGGAATGTAGCCGGGGTAAAAAGAAGACCCTGGACGTAAACGGGACCCTGGACGTAAACGGGATCCCGTACTCCCCCCCGTTTGGCTAGGGAAGAGGGGAGAAGGGGAAACTTAAATAATTAATTTCGGGAGAACGGGAAGAGGTACGGGGTCGAAATTTTTATGGTAGGTGCGCCTTATGGGGTGTCACCTGACACCATACGACCGGGGCTCTAATTTAAGGGGGGATTTTGGGGGGAAAACCGTTTTTGCCCGTATCTCAGCAACGAAGGCTCGGATCGAAATTCTGACCAACGATGGCCCCGGTTGTTGAAGTTTTCACTTTTATCGTGTGGTCTTGAGCACACACAATTTTTTTTCTAAAGGAGTACTTTGAAACGGTAAAACATATACATTTTATTCGGGGCAAGATAAAATACTGGTTTTGTATGGTTCGGTTCTACAGGGTTGAAACAACCTCGTAAAAATTTAAAAGTGAACATTTCTATCAAAATAAGCGTTTTTTTATATTGAAAAACATAAAAATGCGTTAATTTTATTATCGTTTTTAAATACTTGGTATTTATAGCAAAATTATGATCATAAGAGGTGATTTCTAGCCCTTACCACCGAACAAATAACGTATGGTGCCTTTACTAAATATCCTTAATATCCTTAATTTTAACCTATAGAATGAACATCTTTTATTCTAAGTTGAAGGTATGACCAAAGACAATTTACAGTTAATTGTCTTTGGTATTACGAAATTGTATTACATTTTGTTTTTTATTATCAGATGATTTATTTGTTGAGAAATTGTTAGGTGGCTCATTATCCTAATGACAATTTGAACTAGTCGCTCCTACTATATTGCACTGTTCGCTAAAAAGAGCATATACATGGTTCGCAACTGTAGATTTTTATGTTCATTATAACAAGAAATTTTCCTGTTGATTTGCCACTAGTAATTTATTGGAAAATAAATATCAGGGAACAAACGTTTCTTGCCGCCAGTATGTCGTCATTACAAATAGCTATAATTTAGACTTTAGGTATCTCAGAAGTTTTAACGAATTATTGTTTTTGGCAATATTAAGACGTCGTTTCTAAAAGCAAATTTAAATGTAATAAGTCACATATTTGTCATTTACATTTGTACCGTGCGTTCAATTTATCTTGATAACATTTTGATTCGTTGTATTTTTTTTGTTTTTAGAGATATCAAGGTAAACAAAAAAGCAAAATGAAGGGTTGGTAGCCAAGTTTTTTTCTAAGTTACATATAAAACAAAACACTAACAATTTTCTGACATATAAGCCTATTCTATATTTTTTCAAATGGAACACCCTGTACATCTTTGGACTCTCGAGAGAAATCTAAACACATTTCGTGTATAATATCCTATACCTATCTTTAGGTGTTTACGAAATATTGACAGTTGAAAGTCGGGCATTTTGACAGGCTTTAAAACCTAAACCGCGCGAGAGCAAAGAATCCGGTTTGCACATTCCTATCTTAGGTTTTCATGACCTATCAAATGACAGTAACTTTGAATTTAACCCGCGGATAAAATTAACCGGAACTTTTAAACCTCAGGTTAAATTCAAAGTCACTGTCATTCGATAGCTTATGAAAACCTAAGATAGAAAAATGTGTAAACCGTTTCCTTTGATCTCGTGCGGTTCAGATTTTAAAGCCTGTCAAAATGCCCGACTTTCAACTGTCAATATTTCGTAAACAGCTAAAGATAGGTATGGGATTTTATACACGAAATGTGTTTAGATTTCTCTAGGGAGTCCAAAAATGTAGTAATATATACAGGGTGTTCCATTTAAACAAATATAGAGTAGGCTTATATGTTGCTTATTGTTAGTGTTTTGTTTTATGTTTAACTTAGAAAAACACTTGGCAACAACCCTACATTTTGCTTTTTTGTTTACCTTGATATTTTTAAAAATAAAAAAGTTACAGCGAATCAAAATGTTATCAAGATAAATTGAACGCACGGTACATACTCTTACCGTCAAGGCTGAATAATTGTTATAACTATATTATAAACATAGAACTTGTCTAACTCTTGCAGAAATACATGTATTGATATATTAGTGCAAGAATTTTTTTTTGGTGTCAAGCTTACGGAATTTTGTAACAAACTGCCCTTTTCAAAACGCTTTTTTATTCAATGGAAATTTTTTCAAAAGAACAAAGCATTTTCTGTAATATTCTTTTTCTACCCCCGTTATATAAACTGTACAATAATTCACTTTTATCTTAAATAGAAAATGTCACTTTATAAAGAGTGTGAAAAACGAAACAGGATCGTTAAATACTGGCCCATTAACGTGTCGTTATATCACAATTTGTCACTACCGAAAAGTAGCTTTTCACCAGTTGACCACCCTAACAAATTGGTTCTTGCGATAAGTATGTTAATAAATATACAGGGTGTTCATTTGAAAACTTCCCACCACGGCTTTATCGAAAAGCAGTGATTAAAAAAAAACGCCGAGGCACGTCAAAAGATTTGTCAAGGGGGACAACTTTTTAACCAAAAACTGCTTAAAAATTCAAATGGAAAGGGTGGTCGAATGATACATCATTTTAAAGGTCTTTCAACTCCCTTTATATTTCGTGTATAATGTCCTATACCTATCTCCAACTGTTTTTGAAATATTGACAGTTGAAAATCGACCTGTTACCAAGTTTGATAGCCTGTAGAATCTAAACGGCTAAAGATAGAGCAAAATGGTTTGCACTTTCCTATCTTCGTTTTTCATAAGCTATCATTTGTCACTAATTTTAGATTTAACCAGAGGTTAAATTGAACCGGAATTTCTTAACCTCTGGTTAAATAAAAATTTAGTGTCAAACGATAACTTATGAAAAACGAAGATAGCAAAGTGCAAGCCATTTTGCTATATCTTTAGCCGTTTAGATTCTACAGGCTGTCAAACTTGGTAAATGGTCGATTTTCAACTGTCAATATTTCAAAAACAGTTGGAGATAGGTATACGACATTATACATAAAATATAAAGGGAATTGAAAGACCTTTAAAATGATGTATCATTCGACCCACCCCCCTTTCCATTTAAATTTTTTAAGGGGCTGACCCTGGGGGGCATAGGGTGAAGTAGATTTTGGTTAAAAAGCTGTCCCCCTTGACAAATATTTTGACGTGTCTCGGCGTTTTTTTTATCACTGCTTTTCGATAAATCCGTGGTGGGAAGTTTTCAAATGAACACCCTGTATAGGTAATTTGTACCTAAAGTAAAAATTATCTTGATTTAGAATTAATTTGTTAAAGTTAATGATATACATTTCTTAAGTGTCCGGCTTTTTTATCGAAAATCTGGGTTTTTTGTCTTAGTTGTTCTGATTTTGTGCAAAAACATCTGGTCGCCCTAGTTTAAAGAAAAACTGACAAATCCAGCCTGAGACCAATTTGAAATTTCTTATGCACTTTCACATGCATAATATGTATCTCATATGCACGTAGATAAAAAATATTGATAAAATGTTCCGGGATATTGATGATGATTTCATTTAAGACATTACAAGGATTACTTTAACTGTAATCAGCTGAAATACTTTACTTATCGTTTCAAAGCATATTATGCTTTTCTTTTAAATATATAGTTTTATTATAATACATTTAGATTTCATTATTTCCGGGACTTAATACAAGCGATTAAGTTTATAATATTCACGACAAAATTGACAATTGAAAAATTATTTTGCCTTCCTTCTCTTATCACCGCGAAAAAGGAGATTTCCTTGCTGTATGTTACATTAATATATTTTATTTACAACCATGTAATAATAGGCGCATAATACTTATAAGAGTAAGAGCTGTGCAATACTGGGCATAATACAACCAGTGTAATTATGATAAAACAACAAGTAAAGTTATGAAGTAGTTCTAGAGCCACAAATATATTCTAATAACCAAAATCGAGATAGCAGATTGTGATTTATATAATCAAAGACAATTCTTTGATATAATTAAGCTATTCTATCTTCATTGTATACATTATTGTTTAACTAGAAAATATTTATTGCACGTTATTATTGGCGGTTTGATCTTTATGGTAAATTTAAATGTTTGGTTATGTCAAAGACAATTTAATTACATTTTAATCATTCATTACTTAGTTTAGAGCATGCTGTTTTTGTTATCAAAATATATTAACTATTATTCTTTTATAGGTGATTTAATGCTCTTTAATTTGCTAATACCATTTGTAGAAGACATGTTCTATTAACATCAAAATAAGTTGAGTTATTGAAAATCATGCCTACAAATTAGTATATCCATTATTTGTTAATCCGTTCCTGTGCTTGACCTAAGATCTCCTTTTATTTAGGACACCTTTTAATATGACCAAATATCTAAATTATTTAAAATAAAATAACTGATTTCTGGAAGTATCTAATGTTAAAAACCAGCAAACACGGTCACTATAATTATTTATTATTTTAAATTAACCGAAAAGTCTTAATGTTATGTTTCATTGGTTTCATCAAAGACAATTTACAGTAATTATCTTTTGTTTCTTTAATGCTTAGTAAAAAATAGGCACAACGGCAACCTCAGCTGGCGATCTATGAACGATATCCAAAGCAGATTTTTATAATGGCGCCATCTGTGAATGAGTAGATGCAGAACGTGGCCGATATTTATCGTGGAGGCTCGCTTTTTGAAGCGAGCCTCCATTCGAAGTCCCATTTTAAAAGCATTGCGTCGCCCGTCTAAACTGTGGATTGTCTTTGCAGGAACAAAACACGTGAAAGCATGGCTCAACGCATTATAAAAACAGTCCAAATTTATGTTCACGTCAAAGACAAACAAACTATCATTGCATTGTTTCCAATAACGAGTCCGCAAGTCCTACATTACCTACACTAAGCACACCAAGAGAATCATTACACCAAGTCAACTTTCGTAGATTAAAATCTCCAGCAATCAAAATATGGCAGTCACTATACTTCTCAGCGATCCTCTGTGATGTCTCGCAAAATCGTTGGTAGTCGGCTGGCATAGAGTTAGGAGGTGTATAGAAGCAGCAGAAAATTCTTTTCACTTTGCCAAAAACAACGGAGACCCAAACTTCCTCAGATTCTTCATGAGCTATTGGTAGGAACTCTGATTTTAGTGAGGAGTGAACAGCAAGTACACCACCATTACGACTCCTACCATTCAATGAGGAAAAGACAAGAAAACCCTGGTTGACTGGGGGACTGAAAACGTCGACAGCTAACTTACGTGACAACCCTAATTTCTATAATTATTTCAATAAATATAGGAAACTTTATAGAATGTTCATAAAGCTAGCAAAAATTAACTATTATAGAAACCGCATTCAAAAAGCGGGTACTAAACAAAAAGAAAGCTGGTCTATATGGAATGAATTTACAAAGAAAAATAGACATTTTTAAACAGTGGGTGATAAACAGCTATCGCTAGACACATTGCATGTCTTTTACTGTACTATACCGTAGAAACGTGTGGTAAAGTGGTCCCACTTTACACAGGGGGCGAGTTTGAAACCCCTCCAATTACCGTCTGATCTCTTTACTATCAACATTATCAAAAATTATAGAAGAGTTAGTCAAAGCACGAATAATCGCTGGGGTTCGGCAGAATAGCGGTACGAATTATGCGATGTTTAGACGGTTGGAGGGTCTGTATTCACAATTAGGCAGGGGTGGGGTGGCAGCAGTAGTTTTTTGTGACTTGTCCAAAGCGTTTGATTGTGTCAGTCACAGGTTTCTGATAGATAAACTATGGCTTTAGAGGTGTATCCTGCTCGTGGTTTGTTCCTATCTGACGGATCGCCAGCAGAGGGTCTTTTTGAGTGTTGAGAGCTCCGCGGGACGGGTGAGTGGGGCACACCCTACTGTGCCTTAGGGCTCTGTTCTGGGACCGCTTTTGTTCCTTCTTTATATAAATGACTTGGCCACCTTAGACATCATTGGCCAATTCACCCTATTCGCGGACGCCCCACAACTATATTATGGCATGGCGTCGACTGAAGCTCTGAAAAGGGAAAACAAATATAGTTGGTTTCAGATGTGACATAGAGGGGCTGGTTATTGGGGATGATGCTCTCGAGAGCCGATCGGGAGCCAAATTTCTGGGCCTTGAGCTCCCTATCTAAGTTTAGGTTTAACGATCATATTGTTTATCTTGCCAAAAAAAGTAGCCTCAGGTTGCTTTGCAGTCAAAGTAACGGGTCAGGAGCTGGGCCCCCAGTTGGTCAGAATGGTGTATTACTTATTACGCTCTTTGTGTCTTTCTAATGGGCGCAAAACCTGCATTCCAGCTTAGAAGGAACTGAGAGTGAATAATCTCAAATCGAAAGAAAAATTTTAATTTTGAGAATTTAAAATTATAAATTGAATGGATTTACGTGTCAATGCGTAGGCTAAAACGAGTTTTCGCCGAGCGTATAAATTAGGCCCTAGCTCAAATGTCAGAGAGTAGGGGTGGGTTGATTTATTTAAGGCGCCACGGGCTTGTAGACAGCACAAGCGAGAAATACCCCAAAATTGAAATATCGAACTCGTTTTAGCTTAAGCTTCGCGACAAAATAAAAGAATACTCTCTTTAATTCAAATTTATTTATTTGTGCAAGAAATCAACATTTTTTCACACTACAATAGGCTTAAAAATAGGTTAAAATACATATAGATAGACAATTTCACATTATTAAAACAGTACATTATTAACAATCCCAACTCTAAATCTAACAGGAGGAATATAACAGTAAAAATAATAAAATTTCAATTATAGTGTATATGTCATATTCTGGTATATATGTGACATTCTATGCTTGAGATTTAGCATGAAATATTCAGGTCAATGGACAAAAATTCATTGTGTTTGTACAAAGTATGTGCAGTCAAAATTTGCTTAATTTTAGTTTTAAACTTTGACAATGATCTCTTTAATATATAGTGGCAATTTATTGAAGAAATGAACAGAGAAATAGTTTGAGTTTTGTAATCTTAAAAACTCTGATCTAATATGGTTGTTATGTCTGGTCTCATGATTATGATGATGATCATTATTTCTTTGCAGCATATTTTGATTTTTATATGCATATAATAAACATTCAAAAACAAATCTTTATGGTATTGTCATTATCTGTAAGTGAGTAAATTTAGTTTTTACATTCGCTTGATAACCCATCCTATAGATCACTCTAAGGGCTCTCCTCTGTAATTTGAAAACTCTCTCAGCCTGGGCACAATGTCCCCAGGCCACAAGGGCATGGCAGGCTACTGAATGAAATAGACCATGATAAGAGTTTAAAAGTACGGGAAAAGGGACAATTTCCTTAGCTTTCGCAATAAAAAAATAGTTTTAGAAAGTCGGTCTGACAAATGGTCTATGTGATTTTCAAAGCTTAAGGTGTGGTCCAGGTAAACACCCAAAAACTGTATATCCCCTGATCCATGGTCCTGTATTTTATCTATCTGTCTCAGGGTGAATGTAAGCTGAGATGTTTTTTCTTTATTAAGGGTAAGTTTATTACAAGTAAACCATTCTTCCAAATTTTTTAAAGTATCTTCTTTTTGTAAGCAGAGTTTGATAGTTTTGGTCCATTTTGAACAATAAAGTATCATCGGCAAATAAACATAAGTTTGATTCAGGAGCTGCCATCTTTATGTCAGTTATGTATATTCAGAACAATAGAGGTACCAAAAGAGAACCTTGTGGCACTCCTTGTTATACTGTCACATTGCTTGAATAACCATTAAAGCAAGTGATGTGTGCGGTTACTGAGATAACTCCTGATTAGGTCTATACTTGGCCCACTGACACCATAACAATCCAACTTCTCAATCAAGATGCTATGAAAAACACAGTCAAATGCCTTCGAGAGGTCACAGAACACAACGCTCATGTGTTCCCCCCTCTCGAAAGTACCAACAATGCCTCCCTACATTCTCAGGATGGCTTGAGAGGTTGACCTGTCCTCTCTAAAACCATATTGGCAATCTGTGAATACGTTTTCTTTTTCAAAGTATTTATAGAGTTGGTCTCTTAAAATTGATTCATATACTTTGGAGGTAATTGGGATTAAGGCAATTGGTCTAAAATTATTTGGGTCATTTAAATTTCGATTTTTGGGTATGGCTACAATTAAGCTTTAAGAGAAAGGTCCGCAGAATGCTGCTGAGTAGGGCTTATTATGGCTTGAACAAGTTTTATAGTGATAGATTGTGATGTATTGTGTGTATGATCTTATTTTTGTTTGTCTTTTATTGTTTAGATTTTGATATCAACTCTGATTTCAATATTTAAAATTTGTTACTTTTATTTTTATTTTAATTTTACCTTGATTAAACAGATTAGACATCATTTAGTTTAGGACCTTGCTTTGTCAATGCGATATATTATCTTTGGACAATAAAGCTTATTTCACTTTGACTTTGGATCAAATAAAACATTTATAGTATGAACCAGCGGTCTCAATTCATTGTCCGGCAGATTCTGAAGTATCTTCACTCATATATTGTCGATCCTGGCTGAGTTTTTATTTTTTATTTGCATGAAAATATTTTTAATTTTGGTATACCTGTATGACGCATGCAAACTGTTTCTAACACTGAATGTTTTGCATAAATGATAAGGGGTTCACTTGAGAAAGTAAATTTGTCACAGTAACAGAGCAATAAAAATCATTAAACACACCTGAACTGATACCAATCTGCTGCGAATATAGTCATCCCATTCCTCTCAGCCCATTAACAATATTCCCTCCTTGGCTTTGTTTCCAGCTTTATTAATTGTTTTTTCATAATAACGTTTTTCTGCTGCTTTAACACATCTAAGAATTGAAATAATTCCTCCTAGAACCTTTTATGTCTTTAAAAAATATGTTAAAATTGTCTTCGTTTATTTGTTGCTTTTTAAGTCTTGTATTATTGTGTGAATCAATGAAATTAAGTCAGAATTTGCTTCTTTTGTAATTTTTATTTAGAAAAATATTGAAATATATGTATGCTTTTCAGTCAATAAAATTTGTATTTTGTGAAACTAGATGCATTTTTAGGTATCGACTTCTAATTCAACGGTTCGTTGTTGGAAACTGCCATCGGAGAAACACTTTAAAGAAGATATTGCAAGTTCAATGCCCACTCAACCTATTTCCATCATACCCGGAGATGCTGCTATCATCAAAGCTACCGTACTGAATGATAAAAGACACATTTTGACTAAAGACACCAATGGCAGTGTCGGTTTGTTTGATGTGCTTCGTGTAGGTTGTTTTAAAATTTTATTTCCATTATTATTAATGAGCATAAGTGTATTAATCTATAAGAAATACGTTTCTATAAAAATCGTTCATATTTTAGGCCAGCAAGATAGAACATTTAGGAGCTGTCAATTACCAGAACGAAATAAATGTTAAAAATACTGAGAAATTAATGTATGTACCCAATTGGTTTAATGTTGACCTTAAAACAGGGGTATGTTAGCTTTACACATAATAATGTAAATTGTACACTTCTCCTTTGGCATTATTATGAACTCAAAAATTTACTTCATGGTATATAGCATAGTGTGGATTAACCTCTATCATTGAATAAAATTAGGTATTACATATAGGTACATCTAGTAACTACAAAACTAAAGTTGCCATTGCTGCAGACTTCAAGCTAATATACAAATATTCACCCTTTTGGAGAAGTTTGTAGTGTACGCACGTGCATCTATGTGGTTAACATTTTACCAATCTGTCTTTACTTCTGTTTGCTATAAACATGTTGGCCATTAATTCGTAATATTTTGACTGTGATTGTTAAAATTTTCATCACTTTTAATCTGGTATAATCTAATTTAATGAACATTAATTGATAATCTCTAAAATGTTAGGAGGAGGATTATTTACGCATTTAAATAATATACAACGTTTTTTAGATGATTACTATTCATTTAGGCCAAGACGAAGTAGATTGTTTTGCCGCATGGGTTTCGGCCAAGGAAGCTGGCATCAAAGACCATCCAGAGCCCGACCATAAAGTCAATTACGGAAAATTACTTCTGCAGGCACTGTTTGAACATTGGAGAGGCGTACAGACTGATCAGGAAAACAAAGTTTATTTTAGCGTTCCAAAACACATTCCTCTAATTCTGAGGTAAGAGTTCGAAAGTAAACTTTTGAACAACTTATGTGATTGGAAGTCTTACTAGTTCGTTGCTTTCGATACGTGCAGGGTCCTAAAAGCAGGTAGTTTTTCAACGTTTTATGTAATGAATTGTTATTTTTCAGTGAAATTGGTGGAAGGACCCTTTATAGAGTACTTGTAGGCGATACGTCAGGCGAAACGGAAAACACTTTACTAAACGAAACGGTACCGAATTGGGTTATCTCGAATATTGAAGATAACTGTACCAGTAAATTTATCAAAGTTCAGTTCTACTTGAAACCGCACTCCAGTGTACCCTCGAATTTGTTAAAACAAGACAGGCTAAAGAAAGTAAGCATTTGTTTAGTAAGTGTTTTGACAGTATTATAACATGTTCTTTTTTTGAGCTCGTTATTTGCTTTTAGCCCGATCGCTTGGTGGCCAACGACTTTATCCAATGTCGAAAAGTAGCCGAGCATGTTTTAGAGAAGCTTTTGGGAGAAGGCACTGCCACATCACCCGGCGGTGGTGAAGGTGATCCTCAGGCTCAATCTAGTAGTGGATACTCGGTGGATCAAATACAACTGATTTGTTCTGATCAGGTTTGTAGTTCTAGTCAATTAATATACATAGGGTTAATATTTTTGTGTTATATATTATGAAATATAGGTCGCCTTATTGTCTTGCTCTGAACTCCGTGTTCAATGGATGTGTGGATTGTTGGCTACCCCCTGATGCCTTCCATATCCATCACATTCATCTGTGAAATATCTTAGTACCGGTATCAGGACGGTCCTGGATGTTGGGCAATTATGTTTTTCAATGCACTTTCTTAAAACCAGGGAGTGTTTACCTTTAAATGTTTTCCACGCTTGATGAATTTGTACGTATTAGATTTTAATTTTATAGATTTTGTAGTGTTTAGTAATTTTTAGTGTCTATATTTTGCTGTGGTGCTTTTAGTCAAACTGATGCATTTCATTTTGATTTAAATTCATTTGGGTATGTTTTATTATTGAGCTTATCCATGTGTTGATAGCTTGTCTTCAACTGCTTCTACTTCAACGTCCTACGGCGTCGACATCAGTGCCATCTATAACTGAAAAGGGAAAAACCACTTTTTATGGCCTGGTTGAGGGTTTGAACTGGTCATTTATAACAGACAATAGAAACTCTGTAAATGTCAGCTTTTCTGTAATAAAATCAAAGGAGCTTTTGAAAGCGCATTTCCTGAGAAACAATACAAAATGAAACAGTCACAAATAGTTTTTCCATGGTTTAATATCCACCTTCATGAAATGCGTTATCACTTGCAATTACTCACTGACCTGTGCATGAGCTATCCATCATCAAAATTGCTTATACAAAAAAACAATTTTCATAAACAATACGAAAATGAAATAAAACGGGTGAAGGTGTAGCGAAATATTAATTACTTAATTAAGTATGGCGTTGGGCGCCATTTTGTAATGAAATACTAGTTGTTCATAACCATAAGAAGTTTTTTTAGTAATGATGTTGGTTTTGAGACTCGTTTTTATCTCTTCAGGGGGTAGGTCGTTTCTTTTACTAGCCGTAATTTTTTTTGGGCGCCAGAGTTCCTAGAGACAATGCGAACTGAATATGAATACTTAAATATAAATAAATATAAAGATAAAAATATCAGAAATTTGCCCTTACAATTCGCAACGTCTCCAGACCTCTATCCTGCGATAAATTAAAGTAAATTAAAAACAAGTTATATATAAACTATATAATTAAACTACAAATATGATTGATGGAATTATTGGAAATGGAATTTATCCATATAATTAGGTTACAAATATAATTAATGAAATTTTTTGAAATGGAGTTTGTCTAATGAATAAATTGACTTAGTAATGAAAATTAAAATTAATGTGAAAGATTATCTTCTGACTGGCTAATACTTAGCTTCGTCCAGTTGTTCTGTAACCAGGCGGTCGTATTGGGACCTCCACTGGAACCGTTTCTGCCTGTTCCCAAGTTAGTAACGGTTGGGTTTATTGAGGACTTATTTGGTTTATGAAGTATTGGCTCCCTCAATCAGTACAGCAAGTGGACGAACACCTTCTGTTTGACAAGCAAGGTGTTTTCTTGAATCAGTCGTGGAGATTTGTAACATGAAAGGAGAAATAAACTAGTCTTAGACCAATGTATTATTGCTAATTAAGTAATATTCAAGGAAATATCATGTGAACATCAGTGACAATGTTACACATAATATGAAGAAGCAATCCACAAATTGAAAATTCGCTGGTAAAAAACAGATACCTATAATCAGAAACTTAAATTACAATGTTAAGTTGAGCAGACAATAAGCAAAAATTATAAATAATTACTATTACTCAAGTTTCTTTACTTTAAAACATAAAATTCAAAAGAAAATGGTGATTGAAATATAAAATTCAAAAGAAAATAATGGAATGACGATCCAATTTAGTGACTCTCGGTAAATTTAAATAAAAGGAAACTTTAAATTTGATAATAAACAGAGAAATAGAGGTACAACCTCTAACAATGAGTCTTATGACTCAAAATAAGTAAGTACTATGACTTTACTTCGGCCCTTGGCACATAAACGAAAACTGAGCGCAATTACGCCTCAATTCAGTTAAAGATAACGATAATATAATCACTATTTCACATCGAGATAGAAATTAAGATAAAAGATAAATCCAGATAAATTTACATATGTGAGATTAGCCTCTCATAAATGCAAAGTAACGTCGGTACATCAAGATTGAGACTAGACAGGGTGAGTGCTAATAGTTATATACTTGATGTAACAAATAAACCGACAATTTAATTAAATAAGCCTGAAAAGAAAAAAAATTAAAACCAGCAATAATAGGAGGGAAAATTCGGGGAAATTCTACTGAAAATTCAATTTACTACCTTTGCAGGAATATATAGAATTTACTCCGAGAATTAACCCAAATAATACTGTTCAATTTGAATGAAAATACGTAAAAATTGTGCGTGACCACTGAACGGTAAAATAATTACGTTCTCCCTAAATTGGACTAAGCTTCTTTCAAATTACATGAATTTGATTAATGAGAGACGCAAATATTCACCAATAAATCGGTATTCTTACCCAACGGTCCCGACAATAATTAAAAATTATTGAAGATATAAGCTAATAAAGAATGGAATATAACAATGCTAAATTCTTGCTTTAGTCGAATTAGACTAAAGGAATCATAAACAAATATTAATTATGTATTTAAAAATTAAAGAATTAGTTAAATATATTGCAAGTTGAATTAAATATTTCAAGATTAAAAAATTAGCACTTACCCGTCAACGTCTCCACACAAGATAACCATACTGTATTCAAAATTCAAGACGTTGGACAAAATTATGTTTGCCGATGTTTTATTGGCTAATTCATAACATGTGACTAATACTACAAACCACGTAGCATCAAGTAATAGAAATACCCAATATTAAATATAGTAATCTATAGTAAAATAAATTCACAAATTGTAGGTACAAAATAGCGTACTAGCGCTTCTAAAATCGTTATTCACATGAAATAAACCCATTCGTGAATAGATGTCACTGGCGACTTAAATATTAAATATCGAAAATCATTTGCAATTGAACCGAAATGTTAGTGTAGCGGAATATAGCTGTTCAAAAACCATTTTTGAACACGTCTGCAAATCTAACGATTTAATTTTTGTACAATCTAACTTTCCACGCCACTGTCCTCGCATTCCAAACAAATTAAAACCTTGGCGATACTACTAACGCCATCTCTTGTTTACCACGTTTATCCACTGCGTCGGCAGGCTAGAAAGCTAAAAGTAAAGCGTCTCGAAAGCTATCTGACCAATCATAGCGTTTCCCGCTATACCCCGGCGACCGAGTCGACCAATCACTGTCTCTTAACGGAGGTAATCAAGTTAGCTCCTAAGTTCATGATCTTTAAGAATCAATTTTAATAAAAAACTAGTTAACGTATTTCGACCGGATTTGTGTTAAAGTTCATAAGGTTAATTTAGACAATCGCTGACGTAAAGGTTTACATAACTTCTCAGTATTTACATTATTCGCCCTTTCTATTTCCGGAGGATGTATATCATCCCGCTGGAAGGGGCGTTAACAACTTCTTCAAGTTGATCTAGTTCCCAGAGTTCCCACGTTCTAGAAAAAAGGAGTCCAGTCTTGAACCCCAGCCATGTAAGTCGCAAAAGGCGCACCCCCGTTTCTAGCCGGCTGGCGCTAGCCGCCATGCCGGGAAGTTTTCACGTTTTGAGACCTCATAATCTATCTAGTTCATTACTCAAGTGATATAGTGATATCCTGGCATAATCATCGTCATATCAAGCCTACAATAAGGTATTTATCGGCAAACATACTGCCGTTATTCTCACGAGTCTCACGCCGAGCAATGGCATCCCAATTGGTCTCATCCATGGGAGTTCTACAATCGAGCCCTGTCTCAAACCACACTCAATCGAGCATAGTCTCGGAATCTCAAGTAACTAAACGCACATGTTTACCATCACATTCTTTTAAAGGCTGTACCATGCGCTGTACAGTCCCCATTAGGCCTTGTCCATGGGGTTATCAGTATTCGAGTTTCATCTCGAATCTCACACGTTCACATTCTCTCAAAGGCTGTGCCATGCGCTGCACAGTCCCCAATGGTATTGTCCATGGGTTTTTCAACATTCTATATCACGAGTGTACCACTGGGTTGCTACACTCTTGCCTTATTCTAATATAAGGATTACTCTGCACTAGTCTGCATACCTACTCATGCCTTATTCTCATATAAGGATTAAACGGCACTAATCTGCCAATTTACTCAAATTATCACAAGGCTGTATCCACTACGCGGACCTAAGCTTACTTATGCTACCAGAATAGCATATTTACTAATCATTCATGCGTGTACCAATAAGCCGCATTCACAAGGCATTCATGTCATGCCATATGCACTAACTGCATACCAAAGTCAAACCAGTGACTCCAGTCATTCTTGTTTGCAAGAAATTGAACTACATTGTAAATAGAAGCTAGCCATAGATCTAGTGTTTTTCAAAGTGACTTTCCCCCAGTGTTAGAAGATAACCTCCTGAACATTGAACGTTTCTCGTCAATGGTGTTCATAGTGTACATATTAGCTTATAGGTGGACATTAAGGTAATATTAATCCTGTTATTATTGCTTGTATATTGTTGTATTTTATATCAAAGCTAAATCAGCCAACATAGTTGATAAGTAGCTGTTTCGCAGGAACTCTAACAGACATTTAACTGTACATAGCTTCAAGGTTATGTTTATAACCATATATTAGTGTAGTATTACCACTGTTTATGCATTGCTTTAGATTTTAAGAGTTTTATTTATGTCATATTATTCAAGGTCGAAACTTTGCCTCGACTAATATTGTTCACATCGTAGCACTGACTACGTACAATAATTCACTGTTTATATTTTGTGTATTTATGAGCTTCTAGTTATTTTCAAGTAAAGTAACTTATTAAAATATTCATATAATGCTAAAGCTTTTTGTTTTATTTACAAAATGACTTTAGAACTAGCCGTATGGTAAAATTTCAGTGCCTAAGAGCACATCTCTTTTTGTTCAGAAAATCGACCAAGATCGACTCTGAAACAATAGCATATATTCCGTTACAAAGGAGTATAATAATACCTTTATTTCCGAATCTACAAATAAACTTAAAAGTATCTGGAAAATTATAAACAACAACCGAGGAGGCAGGGACCATCGGGGACCTTGTCGGCAAATTACCCCAAACCAATTTAACAAGTTTTTCTCAGAAGTGGTAGAGAATCTAGTTGAGGGGTGCACATTGTAATCTATAGAACATGTTCACTTCCGGCTGGACCCTCAACCTCGGTCACATTTCGAATTTGGGAGGTGAGCTTTGTTGAAGTTAGAGGAGTTGTAATGGACTTAAAAAACGAAGATGCACGTGATGTTTTTGGTTTGTCTGTAAGACTTATTAAGGTCATCAAGGACCTCATTGTAGTCCCACTGACAAAACTTATAAACCTTTACTTCAAGGAGAGTATTTCCCCTCCTCTCTTCTTAAACAAGCCATTGTAATTCCCATCATTAAGAAAGGAGATAAGACGGATGTCTCTAACTATCGTCCGATTTCCCTGCTTCCATTTTTCGCAAAAATATTTGAAAAATATATGTCTTCGAGAGTGGCCCTTTTTCTCGAGGCAAATTCACTACTGTGTGATGAGCAGTTTGGGTTTAGGGCGGAACGTAATACTGTGCAAGCTATTTTAAATCTGGTATCATTCATTATGGATGGTTTTGAAAACAAAGAACATATTGGTACCATCTTCTGCGACCTAAGCAAGGCCTTCGACTGTGTATCGCACAAGTTGCTCATCAAAAAACTTCATCTTTTTAAATTTGGTCAGAACAGTATTGACCTATTAACATCCTATTTGGAAGGACGAACTCAAATGGTAGTGATGGATGGATTGTCGGCGACCACAAGAATCATTAGCACTGGGGTGCCACAAATGGGCCCCTTATTATTCCTGGGTTATATTAGTACTCTTTCTCAGATTCGGGTAAAGGAGCATTATGTCTTGTTTAACGATGATACTACCATCTCAATCAGGGAACTTCAAGTGGATGCTCTGGTAGATGGCAAATTGTAAATCTACCTGACTGCACAACTGAGCAAGGAAACATAAACAAGTCTTAGACCAATTTATACTGCTAATTAAATAATATTCAGGGAAATATCATGTGAACATCAGTGACACGGTTAAACGCATGAGAAAGCAATCAACAATTTAAAAATTTACTGGTTAAAGCAGATATAATCAGAACTTGAATTACAATGTTAAGTTGAGCAAAAATTATAGATAACTACTGTTACTGAGGATATCCTTTTCTTTACTTTAAAACATTCAAATTTCAAAAGAAATACTGACTGAAATTTAAAATTCAAAATAAAATTATGGAATCACATTCCAATTCAGTGACTCTCGGTAAATTTAAATAAAAGATAACTTGAATTTGATAATAAATGGAAAAATAGAGGTACAACCTCTAATAACGAGTCTTATAACTCAAAATAAGTAATTGCTATTACTTTTGTTTCGGCCCTTGGCACATAAATGATAATTGAGCTTAATTACGCCTCAATTTAATTAAAGATAAAGATAAGATAATCACTATCTCGCATCGAGATAGAAATTTAGATAAAAAATAAAAACCACAATTTTACATGTTAATGTTAGAGTAACCTCTCATAAATGCAAATAATGTCGCTACATCAGTGTGGAGACGAGACAGGGTGAGTGCTAATAGTGATATACTTGATGTAAAAAATAAACTGAAAATTTAATTAAATAAGCCTGAAAAGAAAAAAATATTAAAACCAGCAATACTATAAGGGAAAATTCGGAGAAATTCTACTGAAAATTCAATTTACTACCTTTGCAGGAATATATAGAATTTACTCCGAGAATTAACCCAAGTAATACTGTTCAATTTGAATGGAAATACGTAAAATAATGTGCGTGACCACTAAACGATGAAATAATTACGTTCTCCGTAAATTTGGACTAAGCCTCTTTCAAATTACATGAATTTGATTAATGAAAGACGCAAATATTCACCAATAAATCGGTATTCTTACCCAACGGTCACGACAATAATTAATTGAAGATATAAGCTAATAAAAAATGGAATATGACAATTTTAAATTCTTGCTTTAGTCGAATAAGACTAAACGAATCATAAACAAATATTAGTTATGTATTTAAAAATGAAAGAATTAGTTAAATATACTGCAAGATGAATGAAATATTTCAAGATTAAAAATCAGCACTTACCCGTCAAGCATCTCGACAAAGATAAATGACCTCGCTTTCAAACTTTAAGAACTTCGACAAATTATGCTTGCCGCTGTCTTATTAGCTAATTTATATCATGTTATCACTACCATAAATCAAGCAGCGTCAAGCTATAGAAAGACCCAATATTAAATATAGCAACCTAAAGTAAATTAAATTCATGAATTGTAGGTCTAAATATAGCGTACAGCGCTTCCTAAAATAGCTAACCAGACGAAATAAACCCATTCGTGAATAGATGTCACTGGCGACCCAAATATTAAATAAAGAAAATCATATACAATTGAACCGAAATTTTAGTGTAGCGTAAGTGTAATAAACCCATTCGTGAATAGAATCCCAAATATCGAAAATCATTCTTAATTGAACTGAATTTTTAGTGTAGCCGGAATAATCATATATTCCGTTACCTTCCTCATTAACCCGGTAAGAATAGTTTGATAACCTGTTAACAGACTTTTCAAAAAAATTAAAAATTAAAAAATTAGAAAACCTTCGAAGGTCTCCTTCGTACTTAATATTTGAAATTGTTAGATAATGAAAAAATTTATGAAACAGATAATTAGGAAAAGACGAGAATTCGCTTATTCCACTAGGTCACCTGTAATAAGCGCGCATCAAAAGCCTAGTACTAATAAGAATTGTTCTATAACTGAATCACAAATTGGCGACCAACGTGCTTTTATTTTAATAAAGTTGAGGTGGTTTCTCTTATTAGCAGTTATCTTGCGATAAATTTTTGTAGACTGATACTCAAGTATATTTCTGATTTCTTGGTCTTGCAAAATATTTATTTTGTTTATTTAGTGTATTTATAATTGCCAAATTTCTAATATTGCTTTACATATTTACTTTTGAACTTACCTTATATTTCAAATTTATTTTTGAAGTTACCTTATCTTATATTTCAAATTTATTATCGAAATTATCTTATATTTCAAATTTATTTTCGAAATTACTTTATCTTATATTTCAAATTTATTTTCGAAATTACTTTATCTTATATTTCAAATTTGTTTTCGAAATTACCCTATCTTATATTTCAAATTTATTTTCGAGAGTACCTTACCTTATTTACCTTGAGCTTTATTTTCTTAGCAAATTATTTATACATGGATGTCTTGCCGTTTGTTTGACTGTGTATGATGTAATTTTGAGTTTAGTTACCTTATACATGAATGTCTTGCCGTTTGCTTGATTGTGTATGATATGATTTTGAGATTGATACACGAATGTCTTGTTGTTTGCTTGATTGTGTATGATGTAATTTTGAGTTGGATGAAGCTAAATGTTCATATCCATTTATCGTACCGTATATACGTTATCTTTCGTTCGCGTTAACTTTTGCTAGCAGGTTACCAAGCTTTTCTTACCGGGTTAATGGGGAATATAACGGACTACACTACTACTCAATTACGAATGATTTTCGATATTTGGGATTTAAGTCGCCAGTGACATCTATTCACGAATGAGTTTATTACACTTACGTTACACTAAAATTTCGGTTCAATTGTAAATGATTTTCGTTATTTAATATTTGGGTCGCCAGTGACATCTATTCACTAATAGGTTATTTCGTGTGGTTAGCTATTTTAGGAAGCGCAGTATGCTATTTTATACCTACAATTCATGAATTTAATTTGCTATAGATTGCTATATTTAGTATTGGGTATTTCTATAGCTTGACGCTGCGTGATTTATAGTAGTGATCACATGATATAAATTAGCCAATAAGACAGCGGCAAGCATAATTTGTCGAATGTCTTAAATTTTCAAAGCGAGGTCGTTTATCGTTGTCGAGACGCTTGACAGGTAAGTGCTGATTTTTAATCTTGAAATATTTAATTAATCTTGCAGTATATTTAACTAACTCTTTCATTTTGAAATACATAACTAATATTTGTTTATGATTCGTTTAGTCTTATTCGACTAAAGCAAGAATTTACCATTGTTATATTCCATTTTATATCTTCAATAATTTTTAATTATTGTCGTGACCATTGGGTAAGAATACCGATTTATTGGTGAATATTTGCGTCTCTCATTAATCAAATTCATGTAATTTGAAAGAGGCTTAGTCCAAATTTACGGAGAACGTAATTATTTCATCGTTTAGTGGTCACGCACATTATTTTACGTATTTCCATTCAATTGGGTGAATTCTCGGAGTAAGTTCCATATATTCCTGCAAAGGTAGTAAAATTTTCAGTAGAATTTCTCCGAATTTTCCCTCATAGTATTGCTGGTTTTAATATTTTTTCTTTTCAGGCTTATTTAATTAAATTTTCAGTTTATTTGTTACATCAAGTATATAACTATTAGCACTCGCCCTGTCTCGTTTCAACACTGATGTACCGACATTCTTTGCATTTATGAGAGGTTAATCTCACATATGTAAAACTATCTGGTTTTTATCTTTTATCTAAATTTCTATCTCGATGCGAGATAGTGATGATCTTATCTTTATCTTTAATTAAATTGAGGCGTAATTACGCTCAATTATCGTTTATGTGCCAAGGGCCGAAATAAAAAGTAATAGCAATTACTTATTTTGAGTTATAAGACTCGTTATTAGAGGTTGTACTTCTATTTTTCTATTTATTATCAAATTCAAGTTATCTTTTATTTAGATTTACCGATAGTCACTGAATTGGAACGTAATTCCATAATTTTCTTTTGAATTTTAAATTTCAGTCATTATGAATTTCATGTTTTATAGTAAAGAAAAGGATATCTCGAGTAACAGTAGTTATCTATAATTTTTGCTCAACTTAACATTGTAATTCAAGTTCTGATTATATCTGCTTTAACCAGTAAATTTTCAAATTGTTGATTGCTTCCTCATGTGGTTAACAGTGTCACTGATGTTCACATGATATTTTTCTGAATATTATTTAATTAGCAGTAGACATTGGTCTAAGACTTGTTTATTTCTCCTTACATGTTGTAAATCTACCTGACTGCACAACTGAGCAAGGAAACACGTCGCTGTACCACTGTAGAGGGAGCGACACTTGGAGAACCAATAAGACCTCGATTAACCCAATTGACACTAACTTGGGAACAGGCAGATGCGGTTCCAGTAGAGGTCCCAATACGATGGCATGGTTACAGAATAACTGAACGAATTTAAGTTTCAGTTAGTCAAAAGATAAACGTATTGTAAAGACCAACTCTATTCAATTTTTTATCTGTCATAATTAAATTTTTTAATCCTTTACATTAATTTTAATTTTCATTACTAAACTTCATTCCAAATAATTATATTTTTAAATTAATTATATCGATAAACTCAATTTCACATGATACCATCAAGCGTATTTGTAATTTAATTATATAATTAACATATTGTTGTTTTGAAATTTATTTCTTTAATTTATCGCAAGATAGAGGTCTGTGAGACACGAATTATAAGGGCAAATTTCTGATATTCTTATCTTTATATTTATTTATATTGAGTATTCATATTCAGTTCGCATTGTCTCTAGGAACTTTGGCGCCCACAATACACAAAAAAATCTCTGCTAATAAAAGAACATTGACCGACCCCCTAAGAAAAATAAAAACGAGTCTCATGCATGTAAATAACTAATATTTCATTACAAAATGGCGCACAAAGCCATACTTAATTAAATAAATTAACTTTCGCTACAAATTAGCGCCCAACTAAAGATATCGTTACAAATTGGCGCTCTACCTTCGTTACAAAATAGCGCCTAACGTGGGGCTCGAACCTACGACTCTGAGATTACGGGTCTCTGGTGTCCGTGGGTGTGTTGAGAACTGGATATTTTGCCTTGTTTTATTCTGTTAAGCAGGACGCCCACTGAATCGGCACAGACCGGCCAGCACGGCCGGCATAAGTTGCTATGTACGTTATTAAACGAGGCAGCGCCCATCTAATCGGAACAGCGCGGAACGGCATCTCGTTTAATAACGAATGCTGGCAGTGCTGGCCGTGCCGAGCCGGTCTGTGCCGATTCTGTGTGCGTCCTGCTTTATGTCCTATGCGATCCTGACATGTGGTCATAGCCCGCTGTGGCGCAGGGTTTTTGTCTTGCAGCTAAGGGCAGTGCGAGTTGGTGTGGTCTGCAGTATAGAGATGATTGTACACACACGCTCATTGACTTTTCCAAATGTTTTCATACTAGAAAACCTTCTTTATGAAGGACAATCTGGAAAAATTCCCTACAAATGATCAGAAACATGGTTATGCCCCTCGATCCAATGGACAGCTTGCTGTTCTGCTGTGTAGGCTTGAGAGGTGTCGCAATGAGATACTGGGCTGTAAAGTTTTACAACAAGCTTCCAGATTCCATTAAAAACAAGACTCAGAGGTGTGTTCAGTAGTAGGATTCGACAGGCACTTTTAGGGAAGCCTTTATATGACCCAGTAGGCTTCTTGACTAATGAAATAAGCTTCAATGTTTCTTAAAATATCTTGGTCTTTGTCTATTTGTTTCGTGTTGTTCGATACTTTTTTTAACCTATTTTAATATTTTAATAATCTTTAATGTATTTTAACTGTTTTTTGAGTGTTGAGTAATCTTAGGAATTGACTTATTGAATTACTTAATCTTAATATTTCGGCAATTTTATTGACCTGTGTAAACCTTATTTGGTGCTAGCATGAATAAATGATTTGATTTGATTCGATATTTTACAAAATAGGTTTGATTGTTCCTTATTCTGTCTATGATGAAATCGACTTCTTCAGCTGTACACTGCTTGGCTGTAAAAGCGGAATTGCGCAGTAACTCACATAATCACAACGTATTTATATTTTTCTTCAAGTCTATTATTGTTCCTTATATCGTTTAGGTTTTTTATAGTTTGGGTTAGTTGGGTTCAGAATTAAGCGACAGGGTATATTATTTATTTTATGATTTATTGATGTAGACGTAGTTAAGGCAGTTTTTCTTTTTCAGCCTGTCGACCATTCCATGGACCTGCGCACTGTAAAGCATTTTATGTGGAAATACTCATCCGACCTGGTATTATACTACAAAATAATTAATAAATGATTTTGCCCATTTGTTTACAGAAAACTGTATGAGGTAATAATTGTCCCTATAATAGACATCTTAAGACTGTAAAAACTGATATGTTAAATTAGGGAACATAAATTTGTGGCCATATAATTGACAGGAAAATGTACACAATTTTAACAGCAAGCAGGATCTTTAAAAACATCAGAAATAGTGATAATGGACGAATGGACCTTATTCCGGTGCAAAGTGTTTGCCTGCTAGATATCGCCCATTAGACCAATATGTTAAAAAAGGAAAACAATACTTCCTTTCTATTATAATCCACCTTGGTTATTGGTAATTTGATAGTTTTCTTTTTTTAATATGTTGGTTTATTCGACGATGCGTAATAGGCAAAGACCCATTATCAAATTTGCGATCTTCTACCTTACAAGTAGAGGTTATTATGTTGTATTCCTATTGATCTGTGAAAATTGTAAAAAAACAATCAAATGACAGTATTAATTAACTTTGTTAAACGATGGTGTGGGTTATTGAGAGTTTGAAAAACCTTAAAAGGTACCGATTATTATTATTATTATTATTTTAATGAATGTTAATGTTGCAACTGTATTTATTACATTATGCCTTTTTATCATCACCGAAACAATTTCTAAAAATGTTGTTCTAATGAAAGTTAGAAATTGTTGTATGAGTTATGTGATATCTAATATCTATTGAATATTTATATGTTTTTATTACTTTTTACCTTTTAGGGGTTGAAGCAATTTTTGTAATTATATTAATGTATATTAGAAATTGTTTTATTTTTTCATCTGACCATTGTAAATCTTCAGGTCTATATAATTATTAAAAAACTGCATAACCGTTCAATCATTGATCACAGAAAATGTCGTGTTACAATGCCCGGCTCCGGTAGTGGGGTCGTAGAGCCACGTTAGCCCTTTTTGGTGTTTTTGGATACTTTTGGTTAGTCATTCAATCAATTTTTGGTTGATTTCAGTTAGTTTTAAATTATTTTAGTCATTTGAACCAGTTCCGATACGTTATAACCAATTTTAATGTTTTTGGTTAGTTTAGATTAGTCGCCAATATTCGGTTAATTTGGGTTAGTTTTAACTTACTTTAAAATTATGAATCTGTTTCGATACATTTTAGCCCGTTTTCGTGTTTTTATTTGCTTTTGGTTAGTTATTCAACCAACTAAACTGAAAAAGCTCCGCTGGTGTTGTTCGGGTTTACTAGGCAAGCTTAACAAACAAAGAAACTCAATCCCTAACTTAACAAGAAAACACAATCTATAATTTAAGGAACAATCTATTTACTACTAAGTCTTTTTTTTAACACAGCAACAATACTACAATAAAACTTTTGGCTATTTAAATGCAAAGGAATGTCAAACAATTATTAAAGTAATTGATAAATAGAATACAATATGGAGATTGTACGGAGACCAATTCTGTTGTTAACACTCGGCACTGTATGCCTTACAACTAAATGCTCTGAACACTAAAATCCGAAGTGATCACTTTGATTTTAGCTAAGCTAATTACATATATGTATGCGTGCTAGTAGCTGCACTAATTTTAAATGCTGCAATAATAGTAGGTAGTGATAAAGACCACAATATTTAAATCAATTGACCCGATAAATGGATAAAAAAAGAGTAGAAGAGCTCGACTGTCAATGCTTGATTTATATTAAAAAAGGAAAATTAAGAGCGATTATATCAATCGGTCAGAAAGCTATCTAAAAGCTCGGCCGAAAAGACTAGATTTATATTTAAATATTAAAACAAATGATCATCAATTGACCAGAAAAATAAATGAATGAATGAGGTTTTAATGGCTCTTTCAAGGCATAATCTATAGTGCTAATAAGTAATTAAACACAAAAAAAATAATGCTGCTTCTGTACGATACCCATCAGATCCAATTCATGCAGCTCAGTTGTAGAAGCAGGAAGTGCCTCTGGTGGAGGCGCCGGGCACCTGTAGTAAATTCCAAGTCCTGCTACTCGATGGCCCCGAGAGTAAAACTAGCAGAGAGCCTGTAGCCTAGGAATAAGATTGGCTCTAGTGTAGCCCGGAGCTAGGATCTGCAGCCAGGTAATGGAATTGGCCCGGAGATAGGACTTGTAGCCCGGTAACAGAACCCTCGCTAGTGTGTGAGAGTTGCTAGAGTCGACGGTCTCGGTTTAGTAGAAAGAGCTCGGAAGCTTCTAGTGTAGTAGTTAAATCCCGATAAATCGGTCGTGTCAAAACAGAAACCAAAACAATATATCCCCAAAGAAAGGATAGTATAAAATCACTTGATACTATATGTCTCTACGACTGCACTCAAGCAAACCTTCTTTTCTCCTCGAAGGGTATTCTTAGAAGAACCAAATCCTCAGTTTTCAGTCAATTTGTTTTTTTCACTTCTACGAGATTAGGTGGGGAATTGTAGGGCGTAGAAAATGTCTAACGAAACTAAAAATTTGATACGAGGAACAAATCCAAGATAATAAACAACCCAGTTCTCGTTTATTATGATGGTAAAACGACGGCGGGAGCCACAATTAATGCACTGAAATTAAATGATTCAAGAAATACTAGGAAATACTCCTACGAAAACGATAAACCTTTAAAATCTAAATCGAAAGCAACAATTACGGGAGGATAGCCCACTCCTATTACCTACTCGGAACTAACAACCGACTATAACAAAAATTGCAGCATGCCGCGTGGAAAGATAAATATCAGAGGTCCCAAAAAGTCATGAAGTTATGATCAGCCGGTGGCTGGAATTAAGCAACCGGGGGTTCCAAAAAGTTATGAAATATTTAAACCGAAAATAAAATATGAATGAAGCCTAAAAGTAGCTTTAATTAACAGAATTCTTAAAAATATAAACCGGTTTGCTGGCCGTTCTACGGTAATGTAATATAAATTAAGCAAAGCTATCCTAATAACAATAATATCCTATTTTAGTGATTTGATCAAACCTAAGCGATCTGTGCTTCGCTTATCAACTAAAATAAATAGTCACAAAGTGTTATAAAAGCTAATACAAATATATCGTTTACCTATTTTTAGAATGAAATTAATTTACATTAATAAATGCGGTAATTTCAAGCTTAGTGGCAGCAAATCGACTCAATAAATTTAGAATTAATTAACCAAAGGATATTGACCTCTTTTCAATAATTCTCACCGCAAAATACAGCATTTTTTTTTGCTAAATGCAGCGTATAAAATGAAATTTAAAAATATTTGACACTGGCCAAATCGGAATGTTACACGGTATATAATTACCTGACTAACCCAAACTAACCCATTGTCTATGGGTCACTCGAAAAAGTATTGATAGATCCAAGAGCGTTTTGTATCCTTTGACAAGGTGGAGTGTGAGCTTTATTTATTTATTTATAAAGAATTGCCTTATGTTACTTGATATTTGACTTAAAACTAATGCGGCGAGGGCGTCCTACGGTCCTAGTTCTTGTTCTGGATTTTCAGAGCATCACCTGTTGGATCATTTTGTGGATTTTTCTAAATGGCATCTCCTCTATGGTCATACTTTCTATGTTCCTGGTTATTTCCTGCGTCCTCATCGTGTACCTGAAGAATTTCGTCGCTGTCTCCTGTAGTCTCTGTTCTAGCGATCTTGTCCCGGCTTCTCTGTACAGTTGTCTCGTCGTCTTGAAATCCTCCTATCCGTAGTTCATGATTGTGCGTATCAGTTTCCGTTCCAGCGTGTGTAGCTTCTCCTTGTTGGTTTTCGCTGCGGAGCTCCAAACCGGCGCAGCGTACATGATTATTGGCCTGACGTAGGTGTTGTACAATCTGAGCTTAATATCCTTGTCCAATCATGACTGCGGCGTGATGTATGGGAATATTGCGCTGGCTGCTATTCCTGCTCTTCTCCTGGTGCCCCGTATGTGGTCCTTGAACGTCACCTTCTTGTCCAGTATGACTCCTAGATGCTTTACGGTGTCCGTGTCCTCGTGATGTGTGTCCTTTCTCTCTTGCGCTTTTGGATGAAGTTGATGAGTTTGGTCTCGTTTATCTTCAGCTTCCATCTCTTGAAGTATTCCGCTGCCTGCCTGACGTGTTGTTCTGAGTGCTTCGGTCTCGACGAGACTAGTCTCGGTCTCGTCTCGTCTTGAAATTCGAGACCGATACCGAGACGAGATTAGAAATTATAACTCGAGACCGAGACCGAGACTTCAAGGTTTGAGACCGAGAGTCTCGTCACGCCAGTTTCGAGTCTCTAGTATTGAAATAAACATAATTTATAAGTAGTACGAAAACAATGTTTTTTTTTTAATTATAGGTAACGTACAAAAAATAAAAAAATATTTAGGTACACGAAAATCAAGGAAATCTCGGAAAGTATGTACGTATCTAAGGTACAATTTACTAGTTGCCTACCTATATTTATGAGTAACTCAAAAAATATATATATTTTCAAAATAGGCCTAAATTATAGGTAACGTACAAAAATAAAAAAAATATATAAGAATCTAGAAGCACGAAATATTATATCAAATTTTGAGGAATACAGGTATCTACAAGTGTAGATCGGGAATATCCTTCAGGTCACGGTATGTCTGAAAAAAAATGTCAGCATCAGTGTAATAAAGACATAGCTTCTCAAAAATCGTAATTTCGCGGGACTCCCTTCAATTTTCGATAAGTTTGATCCAGTAGTTCGAGAAGAAGAAGCAAAACTGGTTATTATTCATTATTTCTTGAATCCTCCCATCATACGGTATCTTAACTACCTCAGAATTTCCCCCTGGCTAAATTTGAACACAATCGTTTATAATATAATTTTCCTTCACCATTTTGTCAAAAATTTTAAAATTAGGATTTTTGTCTTCATTTAATTTTTTTGCTTTTTATTCCTATTAGGAGTTGGAGACATAAATGAAAGAAAGCCAGGATTGTTTTTATAATATATTAAAAACATAAACGTGTTTTTAACATAAAAATATATCACTATGAATCTAAAAGCACGAAATACTGTTATTTCGAAATTTCAGGACTACAGGTATCTACGAGTGTACATCGGGAATATCCTTCAGGTCACGGTATGTCTGAAAAAAAAAATGTCACCATCAGTTTAATAAAGACAAATTAGCCTTTTAGAGCAAGTGTCAACGATTTCATTTATTGCAAGTTAGGACACTCCAAAACTTATAGCTTCTCAAAAATCGTAATTTCGTGATACTCACTTCAATTTTCGATCAGTTTGCTCCAGTAGTTCGAGAAGTAGAAGCAATACTGGTTATTATTCATTATTTCTTGAATCCTCCCATCAATCAGTATCTTAATTATCTCAGAATTTCCCACTGGCGAAATTTGAACACAATCGTTTATAATATAATTTTCCTTCACCATTTTGTCAAAAACTTTAAAATTAGGATTTTTGTCTTCATTTTTTTCGTTTTATTCCTATTAGGAGTTGGAGACATAAATGAAAGAAAGCTAGGATTGTTTTTATAATATATTAAAAACATAAACGTGTTTTTAACACAAAAATATATCACTATGAATCTAAAAGCACGAAATAATATTATTTCGAAATGTGAGGAATACAGATATCTACGAGTGTACATCGGGAATATCCTTCAGGTCACAGTATGTCTGAAAAAAATGTCAGCATCAGTTTAATAAAGGCAAATTAGCCTTTTAGAGCAAATGTCAACGATTTCTTTTATTGCAAGTTAGGACACTCCAAACTTATAGCTTCTCAAAAATCGTAATTTCGTAACACTCACTTCAATTTTGGATCAGTTTGCTCCAGTAGTTTGAAAAGAAGAAGCATGGTATTAAAATTATTTATCTGAAAAAACCCAAAACATCTAATTGTTATTCATTAACGTGGTAATATCCCAAAATAGGTCGAATACCGATTCTTGGAAGGTTTAAAAAAAAAGATAGTCAAAGTCAAAGTCAAAGTCAATTATGCTTTATTGTTAGTAAGATAAATCTTGTTAACAAAGCTCTTCAATTGCATGCAAGTATACAAAAAAAAAGTCTTTACAAAGCAGAGTCAATGTCTAAAACCACAATAAACATTATTTTCCAAATAAAAATAAAATACAATAGAACACAATACAATAGAATACAATAAAATAAGATAAGTTAAGTTAAGAGCAGTCTAAAACACAGTAAACAATCAAAATCAAAATATCTAGACAAAATAATACAAATACAGAGCAAGGTCCCTCAAAAATACACATAGATTAAAAGCGGTCATTAAAGTATTCACCCAAATCGTAATAAGCCCTCTCCACCAATAACTTCTTTACAGACCGCCTGAATAAGGAAAGCGCAGGGCAAACCTTTAAAGTATCAGGAAGGTGATTATATATTTTACGGCTTTCATATACAATTGAATTTTTCACCAGGGCCGAAGTAGGTATAGGCAAGTGAAGGTCTTGTGTTTGCCTAGTAGCATAAGAGTGACTAGGCCCAGGCAGGTTATCCCTACGCTTATACATCATACAAGCCGTCTCCAGAACAAACAATGATGACAACGTTAGAATTTTTTTGGATTTGAATAAGGGCCTACATGATTCCCTACCGTTTACTTGATAGATGTATCGCACTGCCCTTTTCTGTAAAACAAACAATGAGTGCAGCAAACGATTGTATGTATTCCCCCAAAACACAATTCCATACCTTAAATGCGACTCCACTAGAGAATGGTACACCTTCCTAGCCAGAGAAACACCAATCTCTCTCGATACCACACGCACAGCATAGCATCCAGAAGCCACCCTCTTTGTCAGCCCCATAATATGTGAATCAAATCTTAAATGGTTATCGAGAAGAATGCCCAAGAATTTAGTCTCTGTTTTCAAAACAAGTGGAACATCCCCAAGCAACAAGCCACCCACGTTACACCTAAAACCCAAGATATTGGTTTTATCAACATTGAGAGTCAACAAGTTAGCATCAAACCACTGTACAATCTTTGGGAGATCAGTTGAAATTCTATCCCTCAATGCGATAGGGCTAGGATTATGCCAGAGTATGGTAGTATCATCGGCAAAAAGCGTAAATTGTCCCTCAATGTCCAGAAAAGCAAGGTCGTTAATGTACAACAAAAAAAGCAGTGGACCCAGAACTGAACCCTGGGGAACCCCACAACTGATCGCACCTGCGTCAGATGTTTTTGAGCCGATGATGACCCTCTGCACTCGCCCATCCAGGTAAGACCGAAACCACTCCAGTACGTTTCCTCTGAATCCATATGTATCAAGCTTCTGCAGCAGAATTCTGTGACTCACACAATCAAATGCTTTTGATAAGTCGCAAAACACTGCTGCAATAGCCTCTCCGCTGTTGAAACCAAAATACACCTCCTCCAAGAATTGAAACACCGCATCATCAGTACACCTACCGGATTGAAAGCCAAATTGGTTAGGGTGTAAAATTTGATGTTGTTTGAGAAACATCACAATCCGCTCCTTAACAAGTTTTTCGAGGATTTTTGAAAGGGTTGACAATAACGAAATCGGCCGAAAATTGCAGGGATCACCAAGGTCACCACCCTTATAAAGGGGAACAACCATAGCCTGCCTAAGACACAAAGGAAACCCACCAGCAACCCAGGATTGATTAATAGCATCAGAGAGAGCATTCAAAGCAGGAGTAGGAAGAGATAGAAAGATTTTTGCTGTGATGCCATCTTCACCACACGAGCTCTTATTTTTAATTGATTTCATGGCTCGTGTAATCTCCGTCGGGTGCGTTGGCTGAAAGAAAAATGATGAGCCGATCTGAAACCGAGCCATGTAGGCCATTGGATCAGCAGTTGGATTCAACTTCGACGTGAGTGCACCCGCCACAGAACAGTAGTAGTTATTCAAGATATCCGGGGACATTTCCGGAACATTGAAACGCGACCTCTCATCAACACCTCTCATCTCATTCACAACCTTCCAACTTTCCCTCTGCGAATTGCCAGATGCAGCTATGCGGGTAGCATAATAAAGCTCCTTTGCAAGCCTTATTAACTTTCTATATATGAATCTATACTGTTGAAAATAACTCAAAAAAATATCATTATTCGTAAATTTTTTGAAGTGCACGGGACTCTCGGCGAGACCGAGATCAAGATCGAGACCACAAATTGTCTAGTCTCCGAAACGAGACTCGAAGACTCGAGACTTTGCGAGACCGAGACCGTGACCTCAATAATCTCGTCTCGGTGTGACCGAAGCACTAGTTGTTCTATTTGCTGTGTTGCCGTCACTTGCTGCGTTGATGATGTGTAGACTGCTACGTCTTCCGCGAAGACTACTATATGGTTGTTCTGCTTCCTTGGCACGTCATTGATGTAGATCGTTGTTGTATGAATCCAGCATGGCTCGGGTAAGTTCGCATTCTTCCAGGTAAGCTGTTCTGTCGTTCGGGTCACGTGTATTTTGATATGTCTTGCGTAGTTGGTTCCTTCTCGCGATCTGTTCCTGGATATGTAGGGGCGGTTTGCCTTACTTGAGATCCGGGTGCCTAGGGATCTTGTGTTCCTTTACGGCGCTTATTATCCTGGTCATGGCTTCTATGTCTATGGCTTCCTCTATCTTAGCAGGGGTGTCCAAGTTGCGAGTTATTCTTAACTCCGCATTAATTTCTCTCCTGAATTTTGTCCAGTCGACGTTCTTATATAGTTGTACGTAACTCTAGGGGCTGCGAGGACGGTGCATCGTTTTGAACATTACTGGCAGGTGATCAGACTGCAGTTCCGTTATGGTGGTCGCTGTGGCGTAGGTGCCCCTTGCTATTCCTATATCCAGTGTGGCGTCAGCTACGTGGTATTGCGCAATTGTCCTTCTGTCTAGGATTATTAGGTTGGAGTCGATCCAGTTCCTGAGCCGCGTTCCTGTCCTGTTGTCCGTGCTGTTGTTCCACGAGGTATGCATGGCGTTTAGGTCTCCTATAATCAGCATCTTGGGATGGTTGAGCAGTCTCTCTAGTTCGTTTTCAAGGAGGATTTGATTTGGCTTGTTATACGCTGAGATGATCTTCAGGTTGTTCGTTGTTATCGCCACTGTCTCTATCCTGACCGTATCTGTTATTTACTCTTTGAATTGGTTGCTCTTAGGACCACTACCCATACGGGTCCTGGTTTGGTCGGTTCTTGAAGATCATCTCGTATCCTATGATGCCTGGCGGCTGATCCTTTGTCTTGGTTTAATTGACACTCAGTATATCTGGCGTAGTCCTGGCGACGAGTTCTCTGAGTTGGCTGATCTTGCCCCTTATTCCATTGATGTTGATGTGTAGTATCCGAAGTCCTTTACGATGCTCCATAAGTCATTAGTACTTGCATGACTTCCGACTCGTTTTGGGCTGCGGACAGCTTTGCCTTCAGTGTCCTTATTTTTGTAATGAGCTCCCTTATGTTGAAGAGCCGGTTGAAGTCCTCAATTTCCTTGAATAGAGTCTGGATGTCATCCTGTCCTAGATTACTCGGAGGTAGTACTGCTGTCGTCCTGGGGGTGGGGACGGCGGCTTGAGTAGCAGCAGGGGTCTGCGGTCCTTTCATCATCTGACTGTATTGTACTCCGTTTTTACGGGACTCGGTTTGCTGAATATCCTCGACTGCTGTCCTGTTCTTGAAGTCTTTTCCTTGTATGCGTTCAATGCTTTGCATCTCCTGAAATTGGCAGCATGTACCTCCTTGAAGTTGGCGCACTTGAGGGGGACTACTTCTTCGTTCACGCCTCTCCTTCTGAGGCATTCGCTAGCTCGATGATTCCCAGCGCTCTTCACGCAACATTGATGATCCATGGCCGAACTCTTGACAGCGGTAGCATTGGGAGTAGCTCAGGGTCTTGAAGTATGTATGTAAGTGTGAGCGAAACGTTCTTAACAAAAGTAAGCTTAAGGATAATAATTTTCAAAATCGTCTCGAGATATTGACTTGAACTGCAAATTATTATTATTTTATACAGTTTGAAAACGGATTGGCAGAGTTTGATGAGTTTTTCAGATCCTGAAAGATACATATTATACAAGGCTGAAAAAAATGAGTCCAAAAATTGAAAACACTTATCTAAGCTGTTGTATTAAACAACAAGTACTGACGCAAGTTCTACAGGTTAAACTTTTTCAAATTTTGGACTACTTTCTCCTCAGCCCTGTATAATATCGATCTTTCAGGATCTGAAAAATTCATCAAAATCCGCCAGCTCGTGTTCAAACTGTAGATATTTTTAAAAAATGGGTGTGCTTAAGACCACACGATAGAAGTGAAAACTTCAACAAGCGGGTTCATCGTTTGTCAGAATTTCGATCCGAGCCTTCGTTGCAGAGATAATAGCCTACAGGCCTGCGTATTAGGTACGCGCGCACCGCACGCTTGCTGACAAACTTTTAACTAAAATATAACGGAGGCCTCGTAACACATTGGTGTGTGGCTGGGTCTCTCTCATTCTAGTGGTGCTCGTTTCGGGTTAGATCCCCGCAAAAGGAACTTTTATTTAATTTAGGTTTATTCTCTAGAGGGTCGGCTTGGGTTACAATATTATTTATTTTTTACACTTAAGAAAAACTACCTCTAATTTAAATTGTGGATCAACACCGCGGGTTGCAGTATATCCCTACTTTACATTTAAAACACATTTTGTAACGTTACAAGTAATGCATTTTATAATGTTACAAGTCACACACTGTATAACGTTCATACATTCTATAACACCTTCATCAGCAGCGCCTAAAAAGGTTTTACTTCAAGGATGCTAAGCTTGTGTTTTTTCGTTTTTCGAAGCAGTTTAGCATATCTACTTAACGAAGATCTAGGAACGCAGTCGCTGGTTTGGATTGTTAATCTTGGAAATTATATTCCTTTTATTGACCATCCACCCAGGTGTTGTCATGCCACATGAAACATGAAACTGCTACCTCGGCAACGGAATACAAACAAATCCTTTAATGCAGGCATAAAACAGCAGGAAAACACCAGGATCTTCATTGTTGTTAAATACAATTTTAGCATGGCTGATTTAATAAGAAAGTCAATTATACAGATTTCAAGTAAGACATCTATATATTTATAAATATTTTGATTTTACCATTGAAACCATTTTTTAGCGCTTCAGTTGGGGGAAATATATTTAGAGGACACGTCCGCAGAGCAAAATGTGGAAGGTTCGAGCTGTCTAGATGATTTTATGCAAAATGAAAATGATTTGGCGTTATGTGCATACATGGAGAATAAAGGTGTTCTGAGGTTTTCGAAGTTGGTAAGTGCTTAAACTGACCTGTAATTATTACTTTGGAGCTCTAACAACAAAAATATATGGCTGACTAACATAACACTTAAGGTTTCCTTGTTACATTAAACAAGGCGCATGATGTTACTATTTTTTTAAACTATACAGGGTGGTCGGAAATACCTTCGAATAATTTCAGAAGTGATTCTACATAAGAAAACATGATTTTTTTTTCATATGAACCTGAGTTGGGAAATGCATAGTTTCCAAGATACCCACCGTCAAAC
This sequence comes from Pissodes strobi, assembly GCA_016904865.1. Taxonomy (NCBI): domain Eukaryota; kingdom Metazoa; phylum Arthropoda; class Insecta; order Coleoptera; family Curculionidae; genus Pissodes; species Pissodes strobi. The sequence goes on along the minus strand of MU184569.1, from coordinate 765 downwards.
TTTTTTTTAAAAATCGTTTGCTTTTATTAATATCTTAATTGTACTTGTACCGATTTTTTTGAAATTTGGTAGTGTCATCTGTAGTAATAAGGGGCTCATTTAGCCTTAATTAGATTAAAAATATAAAGTCCAGTGGCGTCCCGGAGGGCATAATAGCGAATATTATTGACAAAAACAAAGTGCGCCACTGACTTTAAACATTTTGTATTTTTGTCGTGTTAAGCAACTAAAAATACAACATTTTTGCTACTTAACTTGTTTTTGTATCTTGCTTCGTTTTCGAGAAAAATAAAACAGATTATAATATTTCCAAACTTTTTCAAAAAAAGTCGATTTTTTAAAATTAATATATTAAATATACTTTTAGCGATTTTGTTGAAATTTGGTAGTGTTATCTGTAATAATAAGGGGCTCATTTAGCCTTAATTAGATAGAGATAGAGTACTAATAATAAAATTCAGCGTGAACCACGTGAATATTATGCTCCCTAATAATCTAATATTACTGATAGATTAATAATACGTAAAATTTTAAACTTGGTATCAGATTGAAGTGTAAATTTTTCTCTACAAAATGTATAAAGTGTTGGTAAAAAGTTAATGTGATTGATGAACAATGACTGTTTTTGTGTAATAAGTGGAACATTTTAAAGCAATCAAATATTTATTTTTATCTGAAATCCAAACAGTAAAAACTAAATCTGATAAAATTGGGATCAACTATTTCAACAAAATAGTGTTCTTTAATAAATAAATTTTAAGTTTT
>MU184568.1:89912-130563 GCA_016904865.1 Pissodes strobi | reverse complement strand
ATAATAATAATAATAATAATAAACGTTTATTAATCCATATATCAATTGCATGAATTACAGCGCTGAAAAAAAAAGTTGCGTGGACTAATTGGCATAGTTGCAGCATCCCAACCAAAGGTTGGGCGCTGTTGCAGCCAGAGAAACAATATATCAAAGTAGCTTATGTTATTAATAATAATTTACAAACCAAAATCTCGGTAGTTAAATATTAGAGGAAGAGAAAAGAGAGAAGAAAGAGCGAGATAGCGAGGTAGAGAGAGAGAGAGAGAGAGAGAGAGAGATGTGGCTGACGCACAAATGAAATTCATAAGAATGAATAATTTAAAAATATACACACAAGAATTAATACACAGGCAGTAATACGACTATGTATTAAACAATCTTTTCCATATAGATTTTTTAACACTGTCTACTGACAAGGATAAATTAAAAATTTTATGTTTGTTCAAACAAGCAGCAGCATTGTATGAAAATGAGCGCTTGAATATTTCTTTGTGATGAATCGGGATATCAATAAGGTACCTATGTCGGATATTTACGTTATGAGAATCAAATCTATACTGAATCTTATCATATAGATAAGAAGGTAGCTTATTCTTTATTATTTTATAGAAAAACATAACTGAATGAAATTCCCTACGATCTGCCATACTAAGCCAATTGATGTCTCTTAATTTATGGGATATACATTGTGGCCTGCGAATACCAAATATAAATCTGAGGCAAGAATTTTGCAGTTTTTGTACTCGTTGCTTATCGACACCATCCAAGCAGGGACCGTAAACGTTATCACAGAAGTTAAAATGTGATAGTACAAGAGCTTCGCATAATATCTTTTTGGTTGTTTGGTTTAGATAATGCCTATGCGGATATAACATTTTTAAGACTGAGTAGCCTATTCTTAATTTAGCTGTGATATGATCTTTGAAACGCAACTTGCAGTCAATTAGTAGGCCCAAATTTTTTGCAAAGTCCTTAAATGGAATTATTTAATTGTTAATTTGTAAATTTAAATTTGTTAGTAAATTTTCTCTATAATTTCCGTTTGCAAATAAAATGGCAACGGATTTTTTTGGATTTAGTTTTAACAGGTGATTGTTAGATTCGATAAACAAATTATTAAGGTCTATGTTCAAGCGTGCGTTTGCTTCCTGCAAGTGAGAGCGTTCAAAATTAAAAATTAGTTGTGTGTCATCGGCATACATATGGTAGTCACAGTATTGGAGACATTTATAAAAGTTAAAGGTGTATATGGAGTATAACACAGGTCCGAGAATGCTCCCCTGCGGCACACCCATTGTAATATTAGCAGCGTCCGACACCCTACCCTCCACACAAACTCTTTGAACGCGATTTGAGAGGAAAGATTGTACGAGATTTAAAGCTGAAGTAGTAAATCCAATATATTTTAAGATAGCTAATAACCACTGATGATGTAGCATGTCAAAAGCTTTAGTATAGTCTAGCATAATTAGAATTGAAGCATCGTTATTATCCAGCGAATGAAAAATATTGTCCGTAACCTCAGCCAAAGCCGTTGCGCAACTATAACCCTCGCGAAACCCAGATTGCTTCTTAGGTAATATATCATTAATTTTTAGAAAATTGTTAATTTGCCTTTCCATTGTTTTTTCTAAAATTTTCGATAATGTTGGTAAGATAGATATTGAACGCAAGTCACTAAATTCCTTTGGTTGATTAGACTTGGGTAAAGGAATAACGTTAGCTTGCTTCCAGAGTCCTGGAAATGTACCACTGGCAATGCTAAAATTAACAAGGTGTTTAATATGAGGGATTATAAATGGACAGCAATATAAAATAAGTGTTAAGTTTAAATTATCAGGTCCCATTGCATTGGATTTCATTTTTTGGATAACGCTCATAACATCATCATCAGCAATAGGTGAAAATATAAAATCATTAGCTTTTAGACGATTATTTAAATAAAACGTAAGAACATCTTGTTTTGGAGGCCCATAGTTTTTACTTATTGAAGTGAAAAATTTATTTAACTCATTCACATTATTTAAGTTTTCAGGGATATTGTTAGATTTCGCTTTGAGAATATTTAATTTCCTAAGTTCTTGCCATTTTTCTTTTTCATTACTTCTTTGGAATTTTTGGTTAAGATAAGTTTTTTCACTGCCCTTATTGCCGAGGTAGTATAGTTGCGCAATTGCTTGTAATATGTCCAGTGGTCTGGGTTTTTAGATGTCCGAAATCTATTCAGAGCTTTATTTCGCAACCTTATCATAAGCCTAACGTTATCGGTAATCCAAGGAGTGTAGGGTTTTTTCTTGCCACTGATATTTCGCACTGGTGCATGAGTATCAAAAAGTCGAATAAGATTTGATGTTAAAAATTCTACTTTGTCATTGACGCTATCGAGATCGTAAAGTGTATGCCAGAAGATACTCTCAAGGTCATTTTCAAAGTTCACCAAATTCATTGTTTTAACAGGTCGATATTTAAAGTCAAAAGTAAGTTTTTCTCGTTTTTCAAACTGCAAATTACAAAAAACAAGATGATGATCTGATACCTGTCTATCCCTAGTGCCCGAGGCCACTACATTATCACCATTATAAAATATCAAGTCAATCATAGTTGAACTATGCTGATTAATGCGAGTTGGCTCAGTTATTAATTGATGAAGATTAAAGACATCGCCAACACTATGCAGAGATTTACTTAATTTGCTATGCGAATTGCTTGCACCAATGTTGAAGTCACCAAAGCACAGTATTAAGTCATAGGAAGTGTAAAGGTCAGTCAAAATGTCCTCAAAATATGACAAAAATTGTTCAGAATTCGTTTTAGGTGCCCTATATATATTACCTATTACCATAATTTTACCAGAGAAGGCTACTTTTATCCATATGTGCTCAACAAAATCTGTGCACTCCTGAAGAATGATATCATATTGTATATAATTTTTAATGTAAATGCCCACTCCCCCTGCCCTGGATACTCTGTCCTGTCGAATGAAGTTATAGTTTTGCAATTGAACTAAGTCGTCACTAATTTCCTTATGAAGCCAACTTTCCGAAACTCCAACAATGCTATAATCAGAATATGAAACATGATCTTGAAAATTGGCAAAATTGCCCAGTAAAGATCTTACATTAATATGCGCCAACGAAAGCATAAAGTTAAAACGTTAAAAAACTAGAAAGAAAAGGAGTGAAAGTAGGGGAAAAATAAGAAACAAGAGTTATAGAGAATAGAGAAAATTGAAATAACTATAGTATAAACACTAACACTAAAGAGTGAATGCAGCGCAGCGTAGCGCGCGCGCGGAATATATCAATTAAGTATAAATACACATTTTAGAGAGTTAATTAATCTTCCAAATAAAACTAAGGCAATCTATCTAGAAGTAACAAAAAGAAAGAAAAACATTCTTCAATCAATATAAATACTATACGAACAATGAACGTTGTAAGTCTGCTACAAATTCATAACAAAACAGAAATGCTTAAGAGCGCTCTCCCAAACATTACAATGAATATTATAGATTACACGTTCAAATAACAGAATTCTTATACTTACAAATACTAACAATTTAGTTTAATCAGGTAGTAAAGACACCCCATTTACAATACATAAAATAGGTTCATTGTTAAAAAATAAACAGATTTTTCCAAGAAATAATTAATAGTAGTAAAAACAAACTACAGGGCATGTCTTGATTAATATTTTGTAATTTAAAAGTCTTAGGCTATCATTTGCAGACATTGAGATCATATATTTTTAATATAAATCTAACAAATATTTTTAACCCGATCTAATAATATTATGGCTGTGCAATAACGTTAAGTCCGTAGTATGAAGAACAATGTGTAGTGTGTAATAGTCAGAAAATGATACTTGAATGCTAATGAAAGTTGCATCTAATATTCAAATAGTTCAAAATTTTGTTCATTATCTTTGCTATTGAATTATTTTTCATTCATAGTTCTGCCAAAAAGTTTAGTTTTACTCATTGGTATTGGGATTTGTTTAAATATTGATTAAATCAAAAGAGGCGCACACACGAATAATATCATCAAATATTGTTCCCATTACACGTTATAATATTACTACTCTATATAGTTACGGTAAATCCAGCGATTTACATTATTGTCTTGTCGTAATTTGATCATCGGTTTCGGAAATATCCATTTATTTTAGTGTCCTTCGGAAAGGGTGAAGGGGACATACCTGTACCTGCCTTAAATAAAAGTAGTAAGTGGGTTTCAGAAGCTTGAACTTGAAGATTATGTTTGTCAACATTGTTAACTTTAAGCTTATTTTTATAAGGTTTTTAAGATACATACTTTTTACAGATGCAGTGAATTCTAACTTTAACGCATTCTTTATGTATTTCCCGAGGCAAGTGGACTAAATTGACTAAATTCCTAGACGGTCGGTCCTTGCTTTCCGTGATTTACATCAGTTTTTGGAACATTTAGTCATTCAAAACTATCTCCATTCAGTTAATTTTTCGTAACTTTCCTAGAAGAAATGGTGTTGCTACAAGTTTTTAAAATGTACAAGAGATTGAAAACAACCATGAAAGTAAAGTCTCAATATGTCATTTATCTTGTGATTGCTATTTCATGGTGTAAGTTGCCTTAAAACAGAGTTTTATCGACAATACCGTAACAGAATTCTTCGCACTCGACGCGCGTTTCGGTAGCCATGTTAGCATCATCAGGAGATGATTAAAATTGCTTTTAGTTATCTCCTGATGATGCTAACATGGTTATCGAAACGCGCGTCGAGTGCAAAAAATTCTGTTTCGGTATTGCGGATATAACTCTGTTTTAGTGCATTTTGCCGAAGGTTGCAACTCCCAATAATAGTAGAGTGCTACTTATAACTTATTTTGACTTGTGTGGACACCTCGGGGTTACAAGCTGAAATTTTCACAGAATGAAGGTTTTATTATATTAATTCAAAATCCGAAGGTAATAAAAAATCATAACGGGCAAAAGGGCAGTATACCTAAAAATCGAGATTATTATATGAACGTGTAGGATATTAATTTATGAATGTTTTCATATAAAATTCTTCTATATTTTTGTGCAAATTATATTTTTTATCATTGCTTGAAATATGCAGATTACATTGGCCCTTACGGCAAAAGAAATAAAAAAATTGATATATCTCCCTTCCATTCTGGGCAAAATCTGATTGAAATATACTCAATTTTGTATTCACCTCGCATTCTCTCTGAAATGAAGGCTCAAATCAAAAAAAAGCAAAAAGTTTGCCATAAGTATTTAGAATACATAGGTGCATGAATACATTTTTTTTATCAAATGGTAATGGAAAAATAGAATTAAATGTAAAAAAGTAATTTTCTTCTAGCCGTGACCGTTCGATCTCGCGCTGCCCGAGTACTCTCGCATCTCACTTTTCTCCATAGCTTCCTCTCTTTCTCTCTCGCCTATTGTACAATACAATAAGTGCTTTTACACCATTACGGCTTAGAATACTAATAATAATAATAGCTATTATTATTTGAATAAAGTCAACGAAGACATTTTCGATTATACTGAAATTTATTTTTCCTATACGCTGCTAGATAATAAAGAAGTAGAAAAAAAATCATATACTTAATGCAACTGCTATTAAAAAAAGGACTAGCTTTTAATCAGAATAGAAAAACTCAAAATGTAAAAAAATATTTATAATATCAAAATATATTTATCTTCAGTATCTGTATCTTCTTCAGAAATAGACAATACATAATGACTTCAATATTGCCTTCCAGTATTTTTTTTTGCATGATCCTATGCAACCTATTTAATTTCCTCTACGTGTACAAGCTTGCTTTCACACAATCTAATAAAAAATTATTTGATTAAGTTTTATTATGTACCTATTTAATCTAATAATAATTTACCTTTTTTACATCCACATGCAATAAATAATTTTACATCCGAAGAAAATGCTGGTGTTGTTAGAATTGGGGATAATTTGGATATCACCTGCCTGGGGATTTGGTTCTAAAGAACTTAAGCACACCTTAGTTTGATAATGTGCTCTCAGACTGAGAAATTTTAAACAACTTTTTGTAGGGGCTAGTTTTTCAATTAGCGATGAAGAGGCCAATAGTGTCCTGAAAATATTAATAGACGAAATGTTTGGAGTTGTTGAAAATAATTTTATGATAAATTCCTCTATTTTATTGAACATGCCATCTGAAAATTCCTGGACCCCAATACCGTCTAAATAATTTTTCCCAATCCTGAAAACTGGCTAGTTGTATGACAACCCGTTAGAGCATGAAATGCGGGTAAATTTTTTGCAAGTCTCTCTTCTAGGTTGATATCATGAACGGTCACATATCGCACCGAATTCCCTCTTCCACATTTTACCCAAATTCTCTAGAAATATATATTTTTAAAATATACCAGAAGTACAAGTACATCAGTGTCAATGGAGTCCACTATGCATGTCAAATAATACATACAATGTTTAGCAGAGATTATATGCAACAAAATCCTAGTATCAGCTTCTTCGTGACTATACAGGATAGTAATTTGTTGTCAATTGGTTCGCAATTTGTTTTCTTATCAAAAATATTAGTACATCCCCCACTATAGTTGCGAACTTGAAATTCGTTTTATGAGGGTGCTCGTTCAGATAAAAACTTCGTTAACTGTTTTTTTTAACTAAAAACAGAGTGGATAAATAAATTCCACTGTTTTGGATGTAAAAAAGGTAACTTATTATTAGATTAAATCGGTACATAATAAAACTTAATCAAATAATTTTTTATTAGATTCTATGAAAGCAAAGCATGTACACGTAGAAGAAATTAAATAGGTTGCATAGGATCATGCAAAAAAATACTGGAAGGCAATATTGAAGTCATTGTGTCGATTCCTGAAGAAGATACAGACACTTAAGATAAATAGATTTTGTTATTATAAAGATTTTTTTACATTTTGAGTTTTTCTATTCTGAATAAAAGCTAGTTTTTTTTTAATAGCAGTTGCATAAGGTATATGATTTTTTTTCTACTTCTTTATTACCTAGCAGCGTATAGGAAAAATAAATTTAAGGATAATCGAAAATGTCTTCATTGACTTTATTCAAATAATAATAGCTATTATTATTATTAGTATTCTAACCCGTAATGGTGTAAAAGCACTTATTGTATTCTACAATAGGCGAGAGAGAGGGGAAGCTATGGAGAAAAGTGAGATGCGAGAGTACTCGGGCAGCGCGAGATCGGACTTTTTTTACATTTAATTCTATTTTTCCATTACCATTTGAGCCAAAAAAAAATTATTCTTGCATCTATATATTCTAGATACTTAAGGCAAACTTTTTGCAAGAATAAAAATTTTTGATTTGAGCCTTCATTTCGGAGAGAATGCGAGATGAATTCAAAAATGAGTATATTTCAATCAGATTTTGCCCAGGTTCGAAGGGAGATATTTCAATTTTTTGATTTATTTTTCCGTAAGGGCCAATGTAATCTGCATATTTCAAGCAATGATAAAAAATATAATTCGTACAAAAATGTAGATGAATTTTATATGAAAACATTCATAATTTAATATCCTACACGTTCATATAGTAATCTCGATTTTTAGGTATACTGCCCTTTTGCCCATTCTGAATTTTTATTACCATCGGATTTTGAATATAACAAAGCCTTCATTCTGTGAAAATTTCAGCTTGTAATCCCGAGGTGCCCACAAAAATCATTTATAGAAGGCTTTTACTGCGTTGGGCACTCTACTACAACATGGGTATATTATTTCGATTTTGTTTGATTTTATTTAATATAGCCTTCGTTTTATCGAGTGCCTTTCATGTCTTTGACGTTTTGGGATTCGTGTAAATTGACGTTTTGATTTGACCTTTCGGTTTGCCATTATCGCAGGAAGCGCATTTTGACGACACTATCGTTCGGCCAGCTCTAGTAATGGACCACGATGTTCTGAATCTGGGATTTATCAATATGTGTTTTTCGGACCACTTGTTGTTGATTAATATTAAAGATTATAGGTACGTTATAAAGCATGCATATCGATGTCGTTATGTAGCATCATCATCATCATACAGTCATCATCTAGTCCACTGCTGAACATAGGCCTAACGTAACTCTGCCAAATTTCGTCGATGCATCGCTGCTTGTATTCAGTTGGTCTTCACCCTTTTAAGATCGTCCGTCCATGTCGTTGGAGGACGTCCTCGATTTCGGTACGCTTCCTCTCTCGTACGCTCTTGATTCGACAATTCTTTTCGTCCATCATCCATCTGATAATCTCCCCATATGAGCCGCCCAGTTCGATTTTAATTTAAATTTTTTTCAATTTCAATGTTTATTAATGATAGCATACATAAATGTATTTTCACAAGTCAAATCTATTTGTACAACATTCTTCTACTTAAGATCAACCACCTAACTAAGCATAAGGACTATTAATATATGCATTAAATAAAAATGAAAAATTAAAGAATCGTAAAATATAAAATAGTCAATTTTAAAAATACACGACAAAACATACCAGTCAAACAAAAACATAGAATACAGATAGAAGACTTGGTTAAAATGGTACTTATATACTCACAAACAAAACAAAAGATAATAAAAAGCTTACCTAGGTAGCTTTAAAAAAATTTTAAAATTCACTGGTATTGCAAAATGCATTCTCAATCAGCAGCCTCCTAACCTCTCCCCTAAATGTTTCCAGGGGAAAAGCTTTCAGTTGGTCAGGTAATACATTATAGAATTTAAGACCAATAAAATCAGGCTTGCTTTGACACTTTTGCAATCTACAGAAAGGAACTACTAGATTATCTCTTTGTCTGGTATTGTATTCAAGCAGATTTTTATGTGATATATAGTCACACATGGTCTGTTTAATGCAAATAAGGTTTTCAAAGTTATACTGTGCAGACACTGTCAGAATATTAAGTTCTCTAAATGCACTCCTACAATCTTCCCGAAAACCCAAGCCTTGCAGAATCCTTACCGCCTTTCTTTGAGGTCCAAAGACAAGAGGCGAGTCCGCTGCCCCTCCCCAAGCTATTATGCCATATGATATTATGCTATGACAAAGAGAATGATATGCAGTTAACAGGGTCTCTCGCGATACACAGCCATGGAGATTTCTTAGAACAAATATAGCTCCATTCAATTTACCACTTATATAATTAATGTGCTGATCCCATTTTAATTTCTGGTCAAGATAAACCCTCAGGAACTTGACAGGTTCCTGGTTTGTATGTTCAAAATCCAAATTTTTTAGAGCAAAAATATTGTTATGGGTTTTCTCCCTGTTCAAGAGCAATCCGTTTGCCGTGAACCAGCTTTCAGCCCTTGATTGTGCGTAATCAGATTTTTGTAAAGCCCCCAGAAGTGTCGGATCAGAAATGGATATAGTCGTATCATCCGCAAAGACAGTGCAGCCAGCATCCAGGTCACACAAAGGCAGGTCATTTATGTAGATCAAAAACAACAAGGGTCCTAAGACTGAACCCTGTGGGACCCCAATGCTGACCACCCTCTCCCCCGAGAATCCACCATCCTGAGTCTGTACAATTTGCATTCTGTTAGTCAAATATGATTTAATGGTTTTGACACTGGTTTCATGGAAATTATAAAAAGGCAGTTTTTTCAGCAACAAATCATGAGACACACAATCAAAGGCCTTGCTTAGATCACAAAACAGTACTGAATTATAATGGCATTTTTCATATGATTCCAAGATGCGTGACATGAACTCCAATACCCCAAGAATTGTATTTTTATTTTTCCTAAAACCAAACTGACTTCTGGCAAATAAATTGTTATGTTCGAAATAATTGACCAATCCTTGTCATCGCATGCATAACGCCTGCACGTTGTCTTATTACATTATTAGGAATCCGATCGCTCAAGGAGATTGCCAGCATAGATCTTTATATTTCTCTTTGTGCAATTCTGATTTTATTTGCCGATTGCATGGTAAGGGTCAATGTCTCAGCGCCATATGTCAGGACTGGCAGAATACACTGGTCAATAACCTTGCATTTTAGGCACACCGGGATATTGGACCTGGAGATGTATCCGAGCCTCCCAAATGTGGCCCAGGCCAAACCAATTTTTCTCTTAAGTTCATATATTTGGTTGTCTCTGCTGATTTTAATTTCAATACCCAGATATTTATTCGATGAGACCTGCTCTAGTGGAGTGATATTTGCCATAAGATTTTTGGTCATGACTAGGTTCGTCATATAGCTGCTTTTTGTGAGATTCATCTGAAGCCCCACCCGTCTCTAGGCGTTATTGAGTTCGTACAAAAAAAATGTAGCGTAGTGGAAAAATAAAAATTATGAGTGATTTATATCTCGAATGTGGGAGCAGGTTGCCTCGAAACACAGTCCCACTGTGTAGGGATGTGTGTTCCGAACCACGATGTTCTCGATATGGGATTTATCAATATTTGTTATTGGGACTACTTGTTGTGGATTAACATTAATGATTACAGGTACAGTAGCATAAAGCTCAAAGAGGATTGGCTAGCTTAAACCTGAGAAAACCAAGCTTACGGTGGAATTTGCTCGTAGCCTTTTTACTATCCTCTCCACCCAGAGAGCACAAACAAGAGCCACTTTGGCGGTAGAAACTGTCTTTGAAATACCTTAGTGGGGAACTTATACCGTACCAACTTTTGAGTCTCAGGCAGTATCTTATTATTGCAGGGGCTTTGTCTCGTCCTCCCTTTGTGGCAGCCTAGCATAAGAAGATTAGAACCTCACAGGAAAAATATTGATTCCTTTTGTTGTGTATTTTATTTTATCTGTCTGTAATGATGCTTTGAGTTTTAAGCAAAGGTCTTGAATATATTGCATGCTTTTATCTTGTAAGAGACAAGTTTACGTTAAATTTTAAATTTAGTATTGTAAAATGTAAAAATTTTGAGCCTCAGGAAAATAATTTAATCACAACAAACTTTAATGAAAAGCTCCGTATAATTCCTCAACTTGTTCTTAGGTGACATCGTTTATCATGTATATGTCATATTTTTGTTGTTAGTGTAACTGCTGCTAGAACAGAATATAATTGGAGGGAGTTGACGCTGGTAACCGCCTCTGCCACTACAACCTATGCAGCTTTATTATAGCACTCCGAGCCATACTTAGAGGATCTCACCCAGTCTGGTCTTCCTTCATAAATGGAGTACCGGCTCCTCCTTGCTGGTCCAGGTTTGGTCTCTCCTAGCCTTGTATACTTGAGCTTGCAGAGAGCCTCACACTCGCACCACACGTGTTTTGGAGTTTCTTCCTCCTCCTCCTCCTGACAGAAACTGCAACCGCTATTATATGTCAGGCCGAACTTTTCCACGTGTCTGTTCATTCTACAGTGCCCCGTCAGCTGACTTACTAATATTCTTATCGTCTTTCGACTCCTCTTAAGTAGATCTGCCGTGAATTTTGGGGAGCCGTGTTTTATCAACTATTTGGCCTATAGTTGTCCCGGTGTTTGCAACCACCTATTTTGAGGACTCTTCCTGCTATCCTGCAGTAGGGCTCAAGTCCCAACGTAACCTTACTTCCGTCCCGTTTTGCAAGTTTGTCGGCTTCTTCATTGCCTTGATGACCTTCATGTCCCGGAACTCACGCAATGGTGAGCTTATTGTTACGACCGACCTCTTCAAGGGCACTTATGTAGTATTTAACTAGTCTATATCTGACCTTGTGTGTACTAACTGCTTTTAAGGCAGTGTGACTGTCTGAGTATATGACTACCCTCCTTTTTCTGATGTTCAATTTCTCTATCTCCATGGCCCAGTGTTGAATTGCCGCGACCTCTGCTTGGAACACTGTGGCTTGACTGCCCATGTTTATGGAGGTATTTGACCTTGGTCCGTGGACCACGGCTCCCACCCCTGCTGCTAAGTGACATTAATAATAAAAAAACTGATAAAACTCTCTAGTTAATAATATATTCTATCTTGGCATATTATATTGCATAAAAAATTAGCGAGCCTGCTAGTACTCCAGACAGTGATGTGTAAACATATCCTACATCGACATGCACAAATATTTGAGCAGCCCTCGTAAAATCACTACCGCATGGTTATGATGTCACAGCCGTTTACACATTGCAGTCCCATAAGATGTTTACACATCATAAAATGTCACAATGTCACATCTTCTTCTCCTTCGGCGCCTTTGTGTCTTTTCGATATATGTCAATCTTGGTTTTTTTGGAACCAGTCTCTTCCAATTATTCTTTTGATATCATCATCATATTTATCTTCTTTGCAGTCTCTCTTCGGGCTTCTTTGTTTTTCTTGGTCACCATTTTTTTACCATTGCCGTCCATCTATTACTGTCCTGTCTAACCACATGTCTAATCCATCGCCATTACTTTGCCACATGTTTCCATCACGTCGATCACTCCGGTTCTTCTCCTAATTTTCATGTTCTTAATTTTGTATTTTAGCGAGATTCCAAGCATGCCACGCTCTGTGGCCTTTTATTTTATCAAGCCTATTTTTTCTTTCTTACCCATATGTGCTAACTGAGAGAATACAGGAATCCTATACTCTTTTCTTCAGCTTGATGGAGCTTGTCAATGGCAGCCCAGTAGAGTCTGACTATACGGGTCACTTCTGCTGTCTGGTTTCCTTTAAGCAGCTTGATGATGTCATCGAGCTAGATATATTTTTTGTCACTCTATCAAATTATGCTAAAAAAAATTATTCTCCAGTTATTCTGACATAGCTTGAAGATAATTAACGGCTTTAGGTAGTTTTTGTGAAACGGTATACGAAATAATAAACTACATACTTATCATAACTCTATCTCATATAATACATTTTTGATTGTAGTGAGAACTGTAAAAGAGTTCCATAGAAAAGCACCATGAAACTGGTTTATATAGGTAATATAATAATAATAAATAGTCAAGTGCTACTTGCATTCGAACGTATAGTCCCAAAATAACTCTTCAAAGCAATTTAGATTAAATAGATGGGCCACTAAGGTCATATTACTTAACTCTTAATAATTAATAGCGTTATTCTAAAAGTACGCTTGCGTGTTTTCTTATAATTGTAACAAAATGAACAAAAATACCCCACATACTTTATTTAATTTCATTATCGGCTCTTCCTGCCTAGAATTCCAACGTCGGCTATATATTTATATTTAGCCGTTCCAAATCTAATCTTCCCTAAGTAATTGCTCCAAGAACCTATTAAACTTAAATGAGTTTTTGGTTTGGTGCACGAGTTTATTTGGGTTTTTCGCATTAAAGCAGAAGAATTTTTATTGCTAAAAAGGCACAACCGTAAAACCTCATTAAAATCTAGCGATAAATGCAAGGCGATGCCCTGGGTAAGATTAATCGATTTATCCAGTGATTTCTGTTAAAGTAATCTTCCCATGCACTTAGAGATTTGTGTAAAAGCTGTTGGAATTCATTTTATCGCATTTGTATCATACTGAGTTGGGAAAATCGGTATTTTCTTGTCATTACAGTTCCGCTTGGGGCTTCAGCAGTGCGTTGGTCGTGGCTCCTTTAAGCCAGTGCTCTCTAAGGCGTCTCAATGAAGAGTTACTCGCTCGATGAATGAAGTCCACTAAAAATTATTAAGAGCCAAAAGTATCTATCTATATAAGGGAACTGAAGTCCTGGGCCACTGAGACATATTTTCAGCCTCCAGTACGATGGAACTAGACCATTTTATTGCGGGTCTTCTGATTGCGAGCATCCTAAACAAAGCAATTTTTTACATAAAGATTATTGTGCTACATAAAGAGCGACGTGTAGAACTCCTTTTATTTATCGAATAAAACACCAGGTAACTATAGAGTTCTGTATTAAATATAGCAAGAAATATACAAGATAGTAACGCGACATAATGTATATCCTTATAATCTACGTACGCATATCAATGCGTCACTCAGTCTTCTATTCTCTCTCTACTCTACTCTGCCTTGGGTTGGTGTAGGTTCGTACTATAAATATAATGATACAATAACAATACCAATTCAACTAGGTTGTCTTGGCCTTGTCACCCGCGTCGAGTATCTCGTTCGTTGCAGTTAAACAATAATATTACGTGTAGTAGGTAATGTAAATATCCTTCGTCTAGACCTCGAAATAGTCGGGTTGCCGTCACGATCTAATTTATGAAATACCGAGTGTTTTTCTGATACACTACAGATGGAAAAGTAAGAACATCGAGAAATATTATTGCCCCTCAAAATTTATCTTTAAATTCCAGTCCAGCTAGCACCCTTATGAGCATATCCATAAACCAAACATAGGAAACGTCAGGATGACCCAATTCAGGTCATAATGGAGGCATGCAAAGAATGGGTTACTTCAAGAGCTCTTGGTCTTACTATTCCTGATCAATCTTCCCGCTACCTAGTCTATACGGTGGTTCCACTGAATTAATGCTATGTTATTGTGCTGCATAAAGAGCGATGGAAAAGTAAGAACATCGAGAACTATTACTGCCCCTCAACATTTATCATCAAATCCCATCGTCCTCCCCCAGGCTGGAGAACACCGAAGTACAAAGTCTGGAGCTGATCAATGACAGTTTGTGATAAGAGGGGCTGCATTGTATTAGCTGGCAGGGACGTCAAACTGGTGAGAGCAGTTTGATTACGGGGAGTGACGCCCCCGCCATTCCGAGTTGCCACGGGATGTGGCCCATCAAATCCCATCGTCCTCCTCCAGGCTGGAGAACACCAAAGTACAAAGTCTGGAGCTGATCACTAGGGAGTGACCCAACAAACCCTATTTTTACCCCTGTCACCAAAGGAAAGAGTCTGAGGCCGATGCATCCAGTGGAAGCGGCCCTAGGTGGTAGATGCATACGCCTACTCGCATCGTCCGGTGAAAGACCACCCCACCGGAACTGGGAAGCGCTAAGTGGTTTTCCCGAATCACGTTCCGTTTCCGCGCTGGTGGTTCCGGGTTCCACCGTAGGAATATAATAATATGGACATGATGGTGCTTCCAGGATCAAAATATTCCGGAGGTAAACTCCCCGGCCATTCGGATCTCCGGGCGCTGGGTGGCCCTGGGAGCCCTTCATTCCGCATTTCACAGACAGCAAAGATACCGAACCAATTTAGAATTGATTTCTGCAACATAAGAGGCCTTACAGAAACACAAGTATGTTCTACAACAACAACAGTGAACTACCCTTATCCTGGTTACGACTTACATACCCGATTTAGACATAAGTTCGGAATATGCCTTTTTGTCCGAAGCGACCTATCATGTCACCGAGAGGAAACACTCGAACCGAACAACCTTGACGTCATGTGGCTCAAGTTCACCGCCAAGGGATTAACCAAGTTTATATGTTGTCTCTATCGCCCTCCGAGCGATAGAGCCTACCAAAGCTTTTTTTCAACACTAGCTACCACTTTTGACTCAATACAGGTTGATCACCCCAGTTCAGAAATAATCGTTCTGGGAGACTTCAACGCCCACAACACCAACTGGCTCAAACATCACAACAAGACCGACAACGAAGGTAGAGAGGCTGAAGCATTCGCCATCAGCTGCGGGCTTACTCAAATTGTAGACGAACCAACTCGAATCTCAGAGAGGGGAGAATTCGCCGCCCTCCTGGATCTTTTTCTAACCACCAATCCTGACCAGTACACAGTTACAGTTGGTCCGCCATTAGGTACTTCCGACCACAAACTTATTACAGCGGTTTGTGAATTGCCACTCATACAGAAGGATCCACCATTGCCTCGCAAAATCTGGCATTACAATTCTGCAAACTGGGACGATCTAAGGGAGTTCTACCTAGATTTTCCTTGGCTCGACGTCTGCTTTGGCGCTGACGATCCGTCAGTCTGCTGCGAAAAGATCACGCAAGTAATCTCCTCAGGAATGGAAGCATACATCCCAAATTCCATCAAGTTACCATCAAAAGGAAAGCCCTGGTTCGACAGAAGATGCGAAAGAGCTGTGGGTAGGAAACAGCATGCCTACAAGTACTGGCAGCAAAATCAGACCGCTGAAAATCGCAATTATTTTGTCGATGCGAGAAACGAATGCAAGCGTATTATCGACGAAACTAAGGACAAACACAATCAAAGGATCAGGAATAAACTTTTGCAATGCCCCAGTGGCTCCAGGAACTTCTGGTCGGTAGCAAAGGCAGTAAGTAACAACTTTACAGAAACGTCTCTCCCACCTTTGACAGACGAACGTGGCATCACGGCGACTACAGCCAAGGAAAAAGCAAACATGCTCGCCAAAATGTTTTCTTCGCACTCTACCTTGGACGTCCCCCAAGGCAAGACTCTCCCCACCATATCGAACATCAACACTACCATGGCAGAAGTCAAATTTCATCACCGTGATATTTGTAAAATCCTTAAAAATCTAGATACGCAAAAGGCATCAGGACCGGACGGAATACCTGCCATCGTGTTAAAGAACTGCGCCAACGAACTAACACCCATTTTCCAGGCTTTTTTCTCTGTCTTACGGAAAAGGGATTTACCCATCTTCTTGGAAATTCGCTCGAGTGCAACCTGTTCCAAAAAAAGGCAAGAAAACCACGCCCTCAAACTATCGTCCAATTGCATTGCTTCCAATAATCTCCAAAGTCATGGAACGTGTAGTCAATCAGCAAGTGCTCAAGTACCTCGAGAACAACAAAATAATCAGCGATAATCAATACGGCTTTCGCAAAGAGAGATCGACAGGAGATATATTGGCCTATATCACTCATATATGGAGTAGGGCAATTGAGAACTACGGAGAGTCTCGAGCGATTGCGTTGGATATTTCAAAGGCATTCGACAGAGTTTGGCATGACGGACTGCTCAACAAACTATCGTCCTTCGGACTGCCAGCCTCTCTCTGCAGCTGGCTTGCCAGTTTCCTTAAGAGCCGATCTCTGCACGTTGCAGTCGATGGACACATCTCGGACACATTCACCATCAACGCGGGCGTGCCTTAGGGCGCAATACTTTCACCAAATCTGTTCCTCATCTATATTAATGACCTGCTGACCGAAACAAATAATCCTGTTTACAGTTTTGCAGATGACAGTACCCTTGTCTCCCACTTTAGATCAGAAAAACCCTTACCAGCGACTGAGACTCATCACCGCAGACAGGAGCAGATTACAGCAATTAATCAAGACCTGGAGAAAGTTCAAACTTGGGGCGACCGAAATTTGGTCCAGTTCAATGCAGCAAAGACCCAAGCAGCCACGTTTACCAAGAGGGCCAATACAGCGGGCCCTGACATCATTATGGCAGGGTCGACCATTCCTTCATCCTCGTCAATCGGACTGCTGGGTATCTCGGTCAACAGCAATATGTCCTGGTATGACCACGTTGCTAACATCGCAAAATCAGCCTCCCAGAAGCTTGGTGCGCTATTTCGCAACAAAAAACTCTATACACCGCAGCAGTTGCTCTTGCTCTACAAAGCGCAAATAAGACCGTGCTTAGAATATTGCTCACATATCTGGGGTGCCGCACCAAAGTATACTCTAAAGCTGCTGGATTCCATTCAGAAGAGAGCTGTGCGTCTCGTCGGCGACCCGGAGTTGACCCGGAATCTAGATAGTCTGGAACACCGCAGACATGTAGCCGAGATATCTCTGTTTTACAGATACTTTCACGGCAGATGTTCTCAGGATTTGGTCCGCCTCATCCCACCCCTGGCAGCTCCTGTCAGACAGTCACGACAGACGGCAAGAGCGCACCAGTTCGTCGTACAACTGGAAACACCTAGAACATCGCTTTACAAGAACTCCTTTGTCTGGCGCACTGCATCACTGTGGAACACAGTCCCAGGACATCTGTTTCCCACTAATTACAACTTACAAATATTCAAGAGCCGTGTCAATCAACATCTTCGCACACACACCGCTCGTCGAGCGCCATAGGGTCTCCCTTTAGTGTGTGTGCCACTGCAATAAAAAAAAAAAAAAAAAAAAAAAGTCCAGATAGCACCCTTATGCGCATATCCTCAACCCAAACATAGGAAACGTCAGGATAACCCAATTCAGGTGATAATGGAGGCCTGCAAAGCATGCGTTACTTCAAGTGCTGGTGGTCTTACTATTCCTGATCAATCTTCCGGCTACCTGGTCTATACGGTGGTTCCACTGAATTAATGCTTGTTATTGTAAAGGTCTCAACATTGCCCTGTTGAGCAGCAATCTGTTTGAACTTAATCATTCATTGGACCTATCCCGAACTATTTGAGCCATTTGGAATGATAGCTCCAATGTACTAGTACTATATAAAGAAGTATATACTTTGATTCAAAATCTACAAATAGAAGTTTGGGTTAGATGTATTATAGATTAAGAATAGTATTGGATTCGATATTGTAAAATCCAAAATTCCCGATGAAGATGACAAATTATGAGCAAGCCTAGCTTAAGTCGCAAAATAAGACTGAGGTGTACTACAATTTAGTAAAGCTGTCCAAAAGTCCAGAGTCCCCAAGGAAACATTCATTAAAGTTTCCCTTATTTTCGAAAACCATTAGGCTTATGATATATCTTTCCTTAACTTTCTCTAAAACTTAAAGTATAAATTAAATCTTCTCGAAAAGCTATCATGGGAACTGTAACGCCATATAAAAACAAAAGGAATGAGGATGGCTACATTATCGGCCTTATTGCCTCTATCAACGAATTATAAAAGCGTACGAACGTCCTCTCCTGAGATCGAATTAGCCTAGTTGCAGAAAACTGTAGCCGTTAGAACAGATTGAACTGGGCAATAACAGTTCTCAATGTTGTTCTAAGTTGGAAGGAACGCTATACATGAATTTAGCAAAATAATGAAATTCGCAATCAGAACATACATGCTGCTGGCAGTATAAAACTGAGACTGGATTTGATAAGGGTGTCGTTTCGAAATTACACATAAAAAGGTTATTTTATATTAGTTGAACATAATATTATAAAGTATTTGCACTGATTAATTTGATGGGGTCGCAGACACGTGAAATCCAAATCACAGCATGCGGGCGACAAGTGACAGTTATCCCCCTCCGCAACTATTAAGTGTGTAGATTTTTATCCTTTAAATTTTGCGAGAAGACTGTTTGGGTCCGAACTGGCGAGTTCAGATATTTAGAGTTAGCTCAATACGGATTTTAGAATCGCGTGTTGGGAAAATTGATAATTGAAATGATATATTTGAGAAAAATCTTGGAGGAGCGGAGTCCCAGTGTCCTCATTTACGCCACTGCTTAGTATTACAAAAAAGGATCGCATTTTTTAATTTCTCACGATATTTACTACCAAAGTGATGTAAATAAATATAAGTTGTTAATCAACCATCTTGGTAATCTCTTTCACTAAACTCGTTGGTTCTTCTTACGTTTCTAAGAAGCAGTTAATAAACACATTGAGCTTGAACGATAGATACCAGCTTTTTCGTTCCAATCATAAAATATTCGTGCCAGATGGTGAAAAGAGCAATGAAAATATATCTCGATCCAGAATAGTCGCAGGACATTAATGCAGAAGGTAAAAACAGCGATATGTAGCTGAACAGCTTAATGTGACTCAGCTAGTAGTAGGGACGCTGTCGCAAAGATATTTGGAGACTGGCCTAGTTACCAGAGGAAGAGAACTCTGAACAGAAAAATGGTCCTCCTAGACGCCAATTTCTAGGACTAACCGCTTCGAGTCTTCAAATGAATCTTTCCAGCAGGTGAGTGACCAAATAGTCAGAAATCGACTTCGGGGATCCAATTTGAGATCTAGATGGCCTGCAAAGAAGCCAAAGATGACCAAAAATCATCAACAGAAGAGGATGGTCTTCGAACGTGCACATAAACGTTTGCAATTAAAGCATTGGAGTAAAGTGATATTTTCAGACAATTCAATGTTGCAAATGAGCAGCTTTTACCAACCCCTGTTACGGAAACAGTAGGCATTAATACATTCCGTACATGCATTTGACACCTAGGGGTTGGTATTGGTCAAACCGTACAAAATTTGAACTTCCATCCTATCAAATCAATGCACGGGTGCGAGAATCGTGTACGGAATATAATTCGGTACCAAACTCAGGTACGGAATGTAATAAATACTTTTGCAGTTTAAGTATTTTCCGAAGGCTGCAAAGAGTATGGTAACAGTTCGGAAAGGATGAGAGGCGTCTTTAAAAGACAAGCGTGTTCAAACAGCGGTTTGTAGTTAGTACTGTTAACTTCACACATGGTCCTCCGCTTGCCTCGCTCGCTTCATGGCGCAACCACACAAAACTAACCTAAACTAGCCAAACTAATCCCAATTTAAAAAAAGAAACAAACATAACCTTAAAAAAAAAATAAAAAAAAATTCTTGCCAATAACGGGAATCGAACCTAGGAGGCAACTCGAACCATCGTATCACAAGCACAGCATCTAACTACTGCCGCCACCAAGCTTGCTGAAAGCGATTAACTGGACCGTGTAATGAACGCCGATTTACCCTATTCACTTACTTACTGTATTTTCGGCCTTTTCTTCAACTTCGGTTCATTTTCTGAAACCAGGTTCACAGTACCAGTGTTTTGACACCCTATTTCGTTGAAAATAATTTACCTCGACACCTTGGGCAACTACCCATATTTCTCCACCTAGTTTAAAACAACTTCAGTCCTCTTTCCAGTACTCAATTCTATCCTCAGTTATAATTAATATACTTAATTAAATATAATAAAACAATATTTGATATTGCGTATTTAAGGAAACACACAATTGAGAGGGAGCATTTTCTTATCTAATTAGTGGTTGGCTCAAATTTAGTCACGTATTTTCTGATATTTAAAGTTCGCCAGACAATCAGTCTTTGCACAGTAAAAAGAAAATTTCATGAGTATTACCATTTAACCGCTGTGATTTTTACCTTGTATCAACTTTCCTAGAGGATTAGATTTTATCTGAGAGCATGATAATTAACAGCTAGCCAGTCAAGCAATTACGGATTAATAAACGAAAATTCATTTAGCATTAATTATTATCCGCAGTGATTTACTTTGTATCGTACACTTCATGAAGCTTAATTCATTCGTGGCTTATGGTAAAGCAAATTCTACAATTTCTACTAAATAAAATACAGAATGACGCTAGCATTGATTAGTTTTAATGGGATAATCATAATAAAATACTCGAATAACTTTTCCTACTAAATAAAAACTACAGTAATTACAATAATCATTAAATTCTCGAATACATACAACAAGACAATGTTACCAAATATACAGGCACCCTAAGCATTATGATCTTAAAATTAAACTTACTGTCTAGGACTTAACTTTACACCGGAACCTGCTTATGTAGCCTTAATCGCTTCTGTTGACCACCTGCTTCTTTGTTGAGTGACGAATTTCAAACAGCGTTTCTTTAGGTCATTTTTCGAGCCAACGCGACGGCATAAATTTGCCTAATTACTTAGTTCTTCCACGATTCTCTAAAACTGTGAGACACTATTTTCGGTTTGGTCAATACTGTGACCATAGTAACAGACTTGAAAAATTAAAGTTATTTTTAAAATTTTCCCGAGTCTCTTTCGGACATTACGTCAAGTGAAGATTTATTTAAGACTTTAAAAATTTCCCGAGTCCCACTTGGACATTACGACGTACTACAAGTGAAGTTTTTGGTCAGACTATGTCCCCATATTTTTGGGCAGAATGACGTGCTACGCGTGAAGATTATTTTCTGACTGACTTTTGCCCCGATAGTTTTTCGCTTTTATAGCAGCTTTTTCGACTTGTTTGTTCCTAGAAAAATCTGGAATCGACACATCTGCGGCAATTAAAACACGTGCAGTGTGGTATGGCCCAAAATGCTCAAATTTTCGCTGAAAAAAGCTATTCAAGTTTTAACTGGTTTTGTAAATTCCAATCCCCCGAGTGTTCAAAATTTTACGTTCCCAACTTGATTTCGTCATTGAAATTAGTTCTCACATGGTTTTTAAATCCCAATCGGTAATTAAATTTTGAGGTCATGATCTTTCGCCTTTTATTTCAATTGGCTTGGTTCTGGCAATTTTCCTTATTAGAAACGCCCCCTGGCCAATGGCATTCTTTTTAGAACAAAGTTTGGGGGAACCTGGTTTTTGGAGGCTTGCATCTTGCTTTTGCTATTTCTTGAAGTTAGTTTTCTCTAGTTGCGTGATAACATGTAGTCCAAAAGTATTTAAAGTATAAGTCATCCGCGTTTAAAATCGAATCCCGAATCGTGTGAAGTTAAACACCATGCCGTTTATTGAAATATATTCTAATGGTAAGTGGTTTTATTTTTAATCAAGCTGTGTTAGGTGCTTTTTTTCGTATACATTTATTAGGCCAAATGAATCCTTCTTCGCGATTCGAAATTTCAACTTTAGGCTTGCATTACTTCGTGAAAATTAGACTTCAATTTGTTTTTAAATCTTATTTAATAAAATAAAATTATTATTTTAATTGAACGTTCTCTCCCTTGATTTAATTAGAAACTTAGTTTAATTTTGGAACAATTAAAACGAATTTTTAAAGCAATTTCCGAACCAAATTTAACTAGATCAGGTGCTGGCCCTTGGTTAGCATCACAACCGCAAAAACATGCTGCTCTATAAACTGTTATAATATTCCGTACCTGAATTTGGCACCGAATTACATTCCGTACACGATTTTCGCTCCCGCGCGTTGACTGGATAAAGGTTGAATGTTTTAACCAATAAAAATCCCCTAGGTGCCAAATAGATGTACGGAATGTATAAATGCAAACAGCAGCTTATGGCGGCGGTTCAGTCATGATCTGGAGCGGCATTTGGATATACGGCCGTACTGAACTTGTGGTCATAACAAATGGCAGTCTTGCAGCAGAGAGGTACATTAATGAAGTCCTTGAAGAACAAGTGCGGCCTTAAGGTCATGCTGAGCGAGCAGAATGCCAGTTCGTGCCGCAGATGTTAAAGCACTGCATTTCAACTTTAAGTTTGACAATGCCAAAGAAGGTAAGGAACATGTCGGCGGAATGGTCAACGTTCAATCCTGCACTTAATCCAATAGAACATTTACGAGACCAGCTCGGTTGATGTATTCGTAAGCGCACATATGCTAGGAAAATTCGAACAAGCCCTTAATGGAAAATGGCATTGCGTTCTGCTGGAAAATCATCAACAAAGGAGGACGATCTTCGTACGTGAACATAAACGATAGCAATTAAAGCACTGTGGGATAAAGTGCCATTTTCAGGCAAGTCAATGTTGCAAATGAGCAGCTTTTACCAACCTCTGCTACGAAAACAGTAGCTTGTGGCGACGGTTGAGTCATGACCTGGAGCGGCATTTGGACATGCGGCCACACCGAAATTGTGATCATTACAAATGGCAGTCTTATAGCAAAGAGGTACATTAATGAAGAACAAGTACGGCCTTAAGGTCATGCCGGGCGAGGATATTTCAACTTTAGGCTTGACAATGCTAAAGAAGGTAAGAAACATGTCGGCCGAATGGTCAACGCTCAGTCCTAAACTTAATCCAATATATGGGACCAGCTCGGGCGATGTATTCGTAAGAATACACACGTTAGAAAAAATCGAACAAGCCCTTAATGAAAAATGGCTTTGCGCTCTACAGGTAAACAAACATACGTAGCCTAATTCGAAGTATACCGCAAAGGTGTGCTGCCTTAATTCAAGCTGATTGGGAAGTTTTATGCGATAATAGAATTACTTATTATTTACGTTTAATAATTGCCTAATTTTTCATGCCAGTTTTCAGAGTACTTTGCGGTTCCTTTCAACATGGTCGGGATAAACAACTAATTTTTTAGTTATTTATTACCATAAAGGGGTGGGTGGCAATTTTCTGCATAATTAACCACAATCAATTAGTGGACTATATTAAAATAGGATGGTGGGGCTTTTACACAGAGGTTGTGAATTGAAAAAGGTAGGTAGGTTTGTTATTAAATACTTAAATAATGTAATTATGCATTTGCATTTGATATAAAAATATATACAATTTATATAATTTCTACACTACTGTCATGCATTCACTCATTCACACATAAACACTAAATATACACAGGTTACTTATTCATATATATTTATAGAAAAAGTCTTGATTATTCAGTTTAGAAATGAAACGTTTGTCTTGAAATAAACTTTTATGCTTTCAATCTAGCACCTTTCTTTCTCACAGAATACCTTAATCTCCAATGCTTTTGACTTAACTTTCTAGGACAGGGATCTGACCAAACCTTTGATTTGAACCTTCGTCTTACGTACAGGAATAATTTGTCAAGTTCAATCTACAAATTTTCCTCAGTCGCCTTACCTTCTTCTTCTCCACAGCAACAGGTGAGACGAGACGCTATGGCGTTTCTGCCTCAGAGAATGCGTTAAAAACGCCCAAAAGAGGTCTTTGTCCAAGCTTGGATAAATATAACACAGGTACAGCAGATGCAACAAAACGAGAAAATGGCCTAAAAGGATTTGACCTTTGGCGCGAAAAGCAACAAGCAGCCACTTTAGCTGTCGTTCGAGTGAAGTTTGAACTACACTACACAGAGCGGTGACTGGACCGTTGTGTTACGTTTCAGTGGTTGTAAGGCAAACTGAAAGTCGGCTGAAAGAGTGGGAAATTCGCGGGATAATACGCGTCGGTGGATGCATTTGAGAGGGTGGAAGAATGTTCTTTCTTTCTTTGACATATTGTTGTTTACACAACACTGACTTAACACACACATTAAATTGAGAACGATTAAAATCGATTTGTTTGACGGGATGATATTTTGCTTTCTAGATAATGTTACATATAACGGAATCTGTTAAACTGACAAACCAGGCTCGGACTAAGGAGTAACTGAAATACAATGCTTTAAATGCACAATTTGCTGTTTACCTGGGGTTAATTAAATATGTTAAGAGTTTAATTATGGCTCATTCATACAGGGTGTTATCACCAGACTATACGGTGAAAAACGAAAGTTGTACACATGTTGGGGGTGTTTCCCCAACACAACATATTGTTAATAATTTAACAATAAAAAAAACATTTTATTTTAATATGGCGTTTTTGTACCAGTTTCTTAAAATAAATATTTCAGTTTTGCCTACAGTAAATTTCTTTAAAATGCCATCGTCTCCAAAAGAAATGCAGATATTTGAAGTTTTGACCCTTTAATTTGTTTGAGCAGTATATATTAAAATAGTAAGTATGCGTAAAATATGTTTTTTTTTTTAAGAATTTGAGACGACAATGCATTGGGTATTCTGAATCTCTCTCAAAGAGGCCCATATATTATATTTTCTGATGCGAAAAAACGCAACAATCTCGGATTTCGTGTCAACAAATTCCCGATGAGCATCGTAATAGATTTTAAATTAAACGATGGACTTTATCCCATTGACGGTAAAATTAATCTTCGAAGCATGTCCAAAAGTGAACAATAAAGCATAATTCAAAAAGTTTTCAATAGGAGCATCAAATTCGGCATATTGTGGCAAACGAGCTTATTGTATAGGAAATTTTAGCCCTTTATTATACCGTGAATAACCCGAGGGCAGCCTAAAAATTGTAGGGAACACGTTTTCTGGCAATAGTGACCCAATTACAGACCGGTATTCGAAATGCGGTTTGATTAAATTATCATCTTTTCTGCTTACTGAAATCCACAGAACACGTTCATGAACTATTGAATTGAAACTAGCTTTTTTTCGATTCAACAAAAATTCAAATTTACTAAATGTATATTCCTAATTAATCATGACATCTTACCTTACTGTCGAAGACTCTAACCAAGAGGTTGTTGTTGGGCCTACTTAGGAAGGACTGCAGGGCCGTGGTAGGATTCTACACAGGACACTGATGGCTTAGACGGCACCTGACTCTGCTGATGATTGCAGAGGAGGAGGAGTGTAGATGGTGCATGAAGGACTATCTACTTCCGGAATATCCCGCCTTTGCCTGGGCAAGACTGAGAATCTTTGGCGCGACCCCGATAGAGCCAGATTAAGTGCGTCGTGTTAGCCTAAAGGATATGCGGGCTTTCTTAAGCAAGGTCGTGATCCTGGAGGTTCTCTAATGCAGGCTGGCAATACAAGGGGCCCAATTGGTGGTCTAAGTGCAAGGACCACTTGGGACCACCCCTTCTAATACTGATGCTGATACTGATACCATATTGTCGTCCTTGAAATCGCCTTCTAAAGTTAAATAATTTCACTTGGACCACGGCTTATCGGTCTCGTGTAAACTTTGGCATGATCAGTTTATATAAGTTGGAACAACGTTATCGTTCAGAGCCCACATGAGCCAAATTTGAGTATCCCTCTCCATAGTGACAATTACTCTATGTTTTTTTGGCCCATTTTAGTGAATTTTAGACAAGATATGCAATCAGCACTTTTTAACACACTCTTAATTTGAAAATCGAAAACCTTTCAACCGGATCAAACATATTTGTCTAATTTCATAATCGATTAATCAAATCGATTAGTTTTGTTATCGAAAATCGATTATAAATTTTAATAACCGTTAGATTTTTTTACGTATCTGAATGGGAGAAGGGCGTTATTCTTAGCCTTATCGCAGACGTGAGGGTAAAAAAACGGATTAAAAAATTGCGAAGTAATGGTACCTAAGCTTGCACAAACTTGTCACAGGCGCTAAGTGTGGATTTTATTTAGATCAATGATGCAAGTAATAAAAGTACAGCTACACTACAATAATCAAATGTGTAAACAGTAACCAGAATCTTACTTTTAGTTTTTTTTATATGACGTCCCGGAAGGCCTTAATTTTTTAAGGGAAAGGTCCTTAAGGACTTTTCATTATCCCGTACTCGAGCAGGGTAGGCTACTAATAAAAGTTTTAAATTTGGGTTAGTTTGTTTTAGTTTAGGTTATTTGTATTCCACAGCTTCACACTTTGGAACATGTTCTACGACTATATGTTTCACTCAGACCTGCTGGAAGGAGTTACAGTCATAGGAACCGTAGACAATATGGCACTGTTAGTACTGGCACGTGACATTGAAGAGATAAAACTCAAGGTGAACTTAGCGACGATAAAAATAGATGAATAGCTACAAAACAATCAACTACAACTGGCAGTCGGAAAACTGAGGCACTGAGAGTAACGTCTAAAAAACAAGCCCTGGATGTAGTCTTAAGTGTGCTATGTAGGGAGGTAAGACCCAAACTCGAAATAAAGTATCTCGGGGTCTGGTCGACTCGAAAATAAGCGTTGGTTCACGCGTGACGAAAACGGGAGCTAAATCCAGCAATATTAGGATCACATTGAGCAGGATAATTCCCAACATTGGAGAACCACTAGCCAGCGAAAGAAGGCTTATCTGCTCAGTGGGGTGCATAATCATGTACGCTGCTCCTGCTTAAGGATCCGCTATCTGCGCGAAGACCTATTAATATGTGAGACTAGAGGCAATTCGCATCCCCAGTACATACAGAACTGCATCCATAGATGCTTTGTTGGTACTAGCGAAACTTTCACCAAGAGGCGATAAATGTAGTGAAGGCCAACCTCCAAGGAAAAAAACGAGGAGTATCGAAAAGCCAGAACAATTCTTATGGAAAAAGATGAACGATCAGACTTAGTCAAAATACAGAAATGGGAATACAGAATATTACATTACTCAAATGCTGACAGGACACTGATGCTTTAGAGACTATACATGCAACATTAACAAGACTAATGATAATGTTTTCTCGTATCAGGGGAAAAGGAACATCACCAAACACGTAGTATCACAGAAAGAATTATTACAATTCAGATTTGTTTTCCAAATTATAATTAGACAACAAATTCACGAAAAATTGGTGAGAGGCTTCTTTTACAACCTCAGGCATGCCTAACCGTCATAATAAACGCTACTAGGCAACCGAAAATCCAAGAAAATTTAAGCAAATTACAAAAAACAAAACTTCTGTCATTGTTTGGTGCGGCATGTGAAATAACAAAATTTTGGGGCCAATATTTTATAAAGGAACATAAATGGCCAAAGATACTTCAACCTCCTTTAACACAAATTGGACGAACTACATTTGGCAACGTATCGCACACTCATTTGGGAACGAGTTGGAGCAAACACTGGGACGAACAAAGAGAAATCTGCTAAAGACGTCGAGGTATAAGACTGTTTGGAAAATGACAAGCAGCTACATAAAATGGGAAGAAAACCGCAAACTCATAGTTGCTATCATGGAGGAAAAAATCAAAGATGTGTCAGAATACTTTTGAGGAAGCAGAAGTCCTGCCTGCACCCTTTGAAGTAACGCAGGTTCCAACTAGCTCAGACCGAGCAGCAGGGAGATGGCTTTAGTGGGTTGGGTCCATTCGGAGTCCCACATCCCGAGGTGCTAGCAAATCAATGACTCAGTAGTGCAAGCCCTATGAGGAGCAAAAACGAGTTAGTTTGGGTGAATATATTTTGAAATATATAATTTGCATTAGTAGTGTTCACTCTCTGGATAATGGTTTAAGTTGGGCACCAGGAACGAATATAAATTAGATGACCGCATCCGATACATTCGTTATCCCTTTACCTGAAAATCATTCAAAACCTCTGCATCGAACACAAGTGCATTAAAATTACTGTCACCGCAAATAACACGCCCGCTTCTGATACCATCTCATATAGTAGATTTTATTAGAAGTATCGAAATTTATTATGGATATCCTTTATTATTAAGACCGTTGATTATTCAGAATATTAAATATTAAATGCTCAAATTATTTTATGAGAGGTTCAGACTGCTGACAGCGTGCTAATAATTAAATATTAGATACAATATAGGCAGGAATGATCATCGAACTCAGTGTTTATATACAAAATTAGCTCCTTCATAATTTTATTACATTTGAAAGGAATGTCGTTCCTGTTATTAGGCCTTAACATTTGAAAAGCTTTGGTACGTCAACAAAAAATATAAATGGGTATATGGGATAGTTAACTTTATATTAAATTTCAAACAAATCTTCAAACATGGGCATTGAAGAATTGTGGGAGTGTTGGATTTCAAAGTACGGAAATAAAATCAAAGTGCTGGATGAAGACAGCCACAGTGCCAAGTCAAATAAGAGCTTAAAGCCCTCCCATTCGATGACATAACCAAGTACTTGCCTTGTCTGACGTACTTAAATTTTAGTGTCCTAACAGGATGCCTTACTTACGATTATGATATCATGATCATTCCTGAACTAAACATGTACCCTATTAATCATCTGGAGTACATAATTTATTATGTGTTCAATAATTATACTTAATTGTTTAGGTGGCTATATCGTGCAATTTTAAACTCCTAATAATTATGCAAATCCTCAAGGTAATAACGTTCATGTACCTCCCTATGCTATATAGTTTATTAAAATGAGGAGTAAGTTTTATGAGAGCTAATATGGTTTTAAATCAATCGCAAACTCATAAATACAGTACGACGTGGCAAGTGGTTTAAAATAATATATTAGCGATGCATGGCTTTTGGTGGGGAAATATAAGCGACAATTTTTTCCATGATGGTGCAGTGTTGCAATCAGGAAGGAAGCTATGAAGGCAGTGCGTAAAAAGGCGATATGGCCTGGTTGACACAAGCAAAACATATGGATTATCGCTGGCAATGTTCAGATGTAGATCATAATAATCATAATATTGAAATAAGATAATAATATGTTCGAATATTAGCTTGGGTCATTATGACACTGAGCCCATATCTGGTAGAAAAAGGTAATTTGTGACGCGTCCGAACAGCACTGAAATCCTGCAAGTGGTTTTAAACAGATAGGAATTCCATTTAAATCAAATATTTCTTCTGGTATCATACTCAAAAATAAAGATTTATTACTTACACGTCAACCATCTCAAATGCGTCCAGCCAAAATTGTTTCAATAATTAAAAACGAAAATAGATAGGCATTTCATATTAAAAAAATTGTTGATAGACGACTTGTATTTGTGTAAAGGAAGATTTGTAATTGACTCCGGAAGGATATCATAAAACTGAAGCTGTAAAGAATTTTTGGTGATGTCTGGGTGGTCTAATTAGTTCTGCTAATTCTTATGAATTTCCAAAAGCTGATTATTTTGAAACTTTTCAAATGTAGTATGTAATGATCCCGGAGCTCAGCACCAGCAATCATCCGAACAGTCTTCCTCTGGAGTCTAAATATGGACTCCACAAGACAGCTTCATTTCAGAAAGGAGCAATGAATAGTAAAGCGTTAAAAGTAAGGAATTCTTAAATATAAAAAGTGCCAGGTAAACTCCAGTTTAGCCTATCATTCAAAGATATTCCCAGGATATTAACACGATGACCATGTGCATTGTAAGTTGTGGTTGATAAAACTAATCCTGTCTTATCAACATTAAATTTCAAACATTTCTAGGTAAACCACGTCACTGCATCAACCTTACATCTATCTATTTTACCCATAGACACTGCAAAGAGAAGTGGTCCCAAAATAGTGCCATGGTTACCACGCTTCGTACGGGACGCACTTCAGATATTTGATCATGCAGATTAAGGCACGGAGTTATAAAATTGTTTTATTGGCTGATAGTTTCTTCTATGGTCTAGTATTGTGATTTCCTACGTCTTTGCGTATTTCTTTCTTGATTAGTTAGTACAGTTCTTTAAAGTTATCTCATGTTTTTCTCTCTTATCCTTCTCTCAGAAATGGTGTCTAATCTCCATTAGCCATTTCATGCCGCCCTGTATAATTATTCTCCAACAAAAATAAACTTAATAATTTCAAACAAGCATGACGTATTAGGTCTGCTGAGACCGCATCCTAGCTGTACGTCGACCCAGAAAAATGCACCGCGGCAAATTACACAATGAAGAAGTTCACAGTGTTTAAGAATTAAATAATAACATATCATCATTTTTGTATAAATGTACATATGTTTTATAGTATTTAGATTAGGAACTTTTTTGTATAAAAATAAATTTAAATTGTTAATAGAATCAGTACAAACCCAGAGCCGTTTGACTCCCTCTGAAACCCTTCAAAGAATAATTATTCTACATGCTTAAAATATGCCCTACTACAGTCTATATTAAATTAATCTGTCAAGGGCTGTCCAGACATTTTGGTCCTTCCAGCCATCCACATGTATCCGCTATAAAGCAGAAATTTCAGAACAATTAATGGGAAACCTTCCCTCTGCCAGGCCGGTCAAGTTCAAATTAAGACCATTAAAGGGAGAGGTTATAAGGCATACAAAGGTTACATAGCCATATTTGTCTGTCTTGCCACCAAAGCAATTCACATAGAAGTGGTCAGCGACATGTCAGCAGATACATTTTCGGCATTTTTCGACGATTCATTGCAAGACGAGGACAGTGTGCACGTGCACATATCTACAGTGACAATGGCACAAATTTCGTGGGGGCCAGTAAGATTCTTCACAAGGAGGTACAATCAAGACCTCCAGCATAGAAGACAAAATTTAAATGAAGGATGGAAATTGGTACAGAAAATCAAAGCAGATCTGCGGAAAAGATGGTCATCAGACTTCTTAAACCAACTTCAGCAGAGGTACAAATAGAAGACGTTACCCAAAACACTTGTGGTCGGAGAAGTAGTACTAGTGAAAGATCAAGACATCAACCCAAGCAAATAGCCTCTGGCAAGAATAATATACGTACATCCATCTGAAGGCAAAGTTGTACGGGTAGTATCTATCTAAAAGCAAGAAGGAAATGTAACTAAACGTCCTATACACAAGCCACACCCACGCAGCCAGAATCGGCCAGAAAACATACAAGAAACAGAGGTACCAACCTATAGAGAACTGTAACCATAGCAATCATTTTTCTTTTAACACTACAAAAGTCAACGGCACAAAAATATACGGTACATTACCTACCTCCAGGGTTGTATATAGAAGAGGTTGGCCATGCCAAAATAGACAGAGGAGTGTTCAGACTAAAAGTGAAGTTTGATAAATATCTACCAGGCAACGATACGAAAAATATAAACGATTCGATACACCAGTTAAATTCCCTTTGTGAGAGTGCCAAGGAATTACCTGCAAACACATAATGTTCTTCACTAATTCACTAGCTACGAGAAAAGCAAAGCCGAATCAAATGGATGGACAAAGGAATGAAAGACATAAGCTCCAAGAGGCAGAAGCGAGGTCTAGTTGGGAAGTTGCTCACCTCCCTCTTCGGAGTAAACGACAAAGTCTACCTGGATATAGACAGGTTGGAACAGAATCATAAAGAGCTAATTAAGGCATCCCACCATCAAACAAAGTTCATGCTCCACGCGGTAACCAAGTTTAGCAACACAGAAACAAGAATCAGCAACCAACTCAGACGATTTCAGGAAAAGATAGGCGAGACTACCGAGGTAATAAGAGAAGTGAGCCATTGGTATCAAGCAGTAGATAGAAACCTACTAAATATCCACCTTCTAAGCAGTTATCAAATGGTATCTAATTATATTGATAACATAATGGAATATCATCAGCGATTGCTAGATGTGCACTATCATTGAAGCCACCTGTTGGAGCTGATATCAACAGTCGAGATTGAGCAAGCAATTGCCGATTTATCCAGAAAGTTACCGTCAAACTTACAAATTGTGGCATGTTCACTCATAACAACGAGAATCCATCACACCAAAACAGTTAATTCACGTGTTTGTGTATTTCCTTATAACAAAAGTTGACGACTTTCTAGTCATAAAAGCAACACCCGTTCCTCTGAAGATCACGCCAAAAGCGTACTGGATTTTGGATTAATCTAACAACAAACTTGCTGTAAACTACAACAGACAGCTCTATTTTGAAATCAGCGAAGAAGATTTCCATGACTGCATTACGATAGACCACGATATATATGTTTATGCTCCAGCAACAACACGAAGCATCAAGAATAGTCCGCATTATGTGATTGATGAAATCAATGCGACACTCAAGAAAACCGGCTGCAATCCCTGATTAGGAAGCAACTTATATTAATTAACCAATGCTTGGTTATTTATCTCACCATCAAAAACAAGGGTTGCCGTTATCTGCGATGGAATAAGGGATGAAATCACATTAAACTATACAGGAATTATTGAGATTTCCCAAAACTGTTTTGTAAAAACGAGCAAAATCAGCTCAGATAAAGAACCAGTAATCACTGCTTCTGGAAGCCTGGACACCCTCATGGAGGAAGAAGTAGAAATCGACCATGAACTGACAGAGACCAGATGGAGTTTACTCACTAATACAGTAAGTAGCACCACTTTTTCTGCAGTAGCAGTTTTAGCTGCAATTATCAGTGGACTATGGTATTACAAAAGACAAAAATATCGCCACAAGCAACTTACTCGAAATAGAGAAGAGGTTGATCGGAGTATAGAATTAGACACCTTCTACATCTACAACGATCCAACCAACCACAACCAAGATTGATCAATAACAATCCCTATTTCACACATCAGCAGCATTCTCGAACCTACACGCGCTTGTTGGGTCAAGCTATATCATAAAATTAGAAATCTGCTGGACAAACTAATTAGCGCTATAAAACAGAAAGTTGTGCCGCAATTACGGTAGTCGTTTCCAATATGGCAAGGAAGAAGTGGAACAAGCGTTAGCGACACCAGCGGCGAATCCTATAGAAATAAATGCAAGTACTGTTTTGCTGTTCCGACGGGCTCACAGTCCAAACTCACCCATCAGGAGTACCAACCACACCAACCATGCCCGAGAAGGAATTTGAGTTCTAACAAAAGCCGTCCAGCAGTCCGAATGTAGAGGAAAAAAACCACACCTTCAGTTAGGGAACAAGGTGACGGTTTCCTGACACGATTAGAGCAGAAGTATATATAACTATTTGGGGAAGAATAGCTACTTGGAACCATCACAGTCCCGGCCGCCAGAATGTCTAATCTCCATTAGCCATTTCTTTCCGCCCTGTATAATTATTCTCCAAGAAAAATAAACTTAATAATTTCAAACAAGCATGTATTAGGTTTGCTGAGACCGCATCCTAGCTGTACTTTGACCCAGAAAAATGCACCGCAGCAAATTACACAACCAAGGAGGTCATAAATGCACATATGTTTTATGGTATATAGATTAGAAACTTTTTTGTATAAACACAAATCAAATTGTTAATAAAATCAGTACAAACCCAGAACTGTTTGACTCAACTACTCCCCTTGAAACCCTTCAAAGGCTAATTATTCTAAATGTCTAGAAAATGCCCTACTACAGTCTACATTAAATTAATCTATCAAGGGCTGCCTAGACAAATGGGTTTAATGATGTTGGCAGAAACCTTCAAATCTCCGTCATTTTTTACACGGAAGCGTATCTTTTAAGCTGATGTTTTTACGCCTTATGCGATATTTTCGGAGATTCTATCTATATCCATCCAGTATTTTAATTTTTCCATTCGAATTAACTTTATCTCATTGCGACCCGTAAATTTAGCTGGATCTTGTTTAGAGGCAAGACCAAAACCTCGAGGAAGAGAACTTGTCACTACAACAGCTGTTCTGTATGATACAGAAGTCTGGTTGCATGCTGCTCTTAATTTAGACAAAATTTGCCTCATTTCGGGAATAACAGCCCCAATTTTAACACACCTGGTGAAGGCACAACCTCGTGAAGCAAAAGTGTATCTACAAATAAAGTTTCGGAATTTTCCTCATGTCTGACTTGAACCTGATTTTTTGAATTTGCTGAGTTTTAGTTTTTGTTAATTAATTAATAGTATTGGCAGGTATATTCTGGCAAATTAGGCTGAGCCATATAAAAGAGCGACAATCTGTTCCTTTTGTTGTAATAATAAAATTTAGTCGATTTTCATAAAATTTCTATCCTCGAGGGGAAGATTAGGATGAGCGAAAATCTGACATTTTGCGATTACGTATGATCCCGTTACATATAAACAAGTTTTTCCCAGTAAGATGATTTGAACATCCAAAAAATAACATTTTCTGTCCACGCTATTAAGCCATGGTCAAACCTCTAGTTAGAGGTATTCTTTACATCTTGAATTCTAATGATGTAGCGAATTTTTCATTGGTAAGTAACTTAAATTAGTAGGGCTCCAAAGAAAATCATTGAATGCATTGCCCGCTGATGATGTCAATTATCATTCATTTGGTCCAGTTTAATGCAGCAAAAACCCAAGCGGCCACGTTTACCAAGAAAGTCAATGTAGCGGGCCCTGACATCATTATGGCAAGATCGACCATTCCTTCATTCTCTTCAATCGGACTACTAGGTGTCTCGGTCAACAACAATATGGCCTGGCATGACCACGTTGCAAACATCGCAAAATCAGTCTCGCAGAAGCTTGGTGCGCTATTTCGCAACAAAAACTGTATACACCACAGTAGCTGCTCTTGCTCTATAAAACGCAAATAAGACGGTACTTAGAATATTGCTCACACATCTGGGGTGCTTCACCGAAGCACACCCTAATGGTGCCGGATTCTATCTGGGATCTGGATAGTTTAGAACACCGCAGGCATGTATTTGTCTGGCGCACTGCATCGCTGCGAAACCCACTCTCAGGATATCGGTTTCCCCCAAATGACACCCTACAGCTATTCAAGAATCGTGTTAATCAACATCTTTGCACGCACACCGCTCGTCGAGTGCCATAGGATCTCCCTTTAGTTTGTGTGCCATAAAAGAAGATTGGATGAATTTTAGATATATTTTACAGGTAACTTTTTTTGGACATATTAAAAATATGTCCAAGGTCAATATAGCTCAATTTTTGGCAGATCCATGGGTTAACTTAAATAAATTATGAAACTGTTTTGGTCGATCTATACAGGGAAAACATTATAGCAACACCAGCATTGAATGAACAGTTAACCTACGAGTTGTCAATATATTCTTCCTATTATTGAGCATTCATTCTTCAATTTCTGTGCTACATAACTGGAGGAAATTTTTGTGCTCTATTTAGTTATTTTCAATTAATTTGATGAACATGTCGTTCAGGAGTGGTGTGTATAGTCCTATCCACTGCGCCAATCATACATCTCAGAGTATGGTTTCAATTATTAAACAAAAAATGTTTTTCTGCTTACAAAACAAAGTGTTTATACAGATAAATGCAAGGCAATTACAATGTTTATTTTCATCAGCTTGGCTTGGCTTAAAGACTCTATTTCACCCCGGATGTGGGTCAGATTGCTACTGCATAATATATTGAAGCGAAGGCAAACTTTACTCTGAGAAGGAAAGTTTCCAACGAAAGATTAATTTTCTACTAAAAACTTTTCTAAACTTCAATTTATTTGGAAGGAATTGTTGCGCCAATATGGGTACAGTTAGTATTTTGAAACAGTTATAAATTGCGTACCTATTGTTGGTGCCAGAGATTTTAGTATTATTGAGCATATATTCTGATCAATTTAAAGAACTAGTTAGATGGTCAGTTTGAATACCTATTTTCGAACTTGGTGCATTCAAAACAATTTATTTAGGAATAAACAACTTTAATATAAGCACTCGATTTATTAAATTACGTGAGATACTATGCATATGCTGCTTATTTAAGTTTATTCTATCTTATAAAAGTAAGTATAAAATCTAAAAAGACCAAACCTGATATTGTTTCACATAAAATATATATGGTATTTTGACATTTAATAGTCTAATAAGTTCACAAATCAAGTGCTTTACTCCGTCCATTTATTTTCAGATGCAGCTTACGTGAATAAACATATAAATTCAGACGCGACTGGAAAATGAAGCATCCAAGCCTTTTTCTTCTTCTTCTTCGGTATTTCTTCAATTTTAACTTTAAAATCTTTCAAATTGGGTGTTGTAGGCAATGGCTGGATAATATGTGAAGAGAACAGTGTTCTAATTGGCACATGGTAGAGATGCATTGAGGCCTATGCCCGTCAGTGGGCCCAAACTGGCTGAGGAAAAGACTGTATTAAAAATTCTTTTTGACTTTGTTATATAGTGAATATACTAATGTTCATCAAATATAAAATATCACATAGTTTTACTATCCGACACGAAGGAGCGATTTTCCAATTCAAATCATGAGAACTTGCATATTGAAATTAACTGTCTTATAAGTTCTTCTACTGCTGTGCTTGTATAAAAATAATCATAATATTAATATTTGATTTAAAATAACTAAATCATTAACAAATAATATTGTCAAAGAGGATGATTGGGACTCTTCCCATCATGTGTCGCCTAGTATATTTGCTTGTGGTGATCCTCTTTGCTCTTTTAGGGTGCGTAGCTCAGATGGTGATCAATAGAATAATATCTCGCTGACTTCGAAACAAATGTACGTATATTGATGCCCAGGTTTAGTATAAATTGACGTATGCACCTATGTTGATAACCAATGTTTAAATATAATTTACCAGAAGAGCGTGTGGCGCATGACCATTTGTTGAGGACTAATTGGAGGTGACCTATTTGGTTCTCTTGAGACAATTTACGGTTCCCTTGAAAGCACTTTTAGTTTATGTTGAATTTAAGAGATCTAATTCGTTTACTTTATGTTGGTATGCTTAATTCGATTTCACTCTAATTTAGTTTCACTTTACTTTGACTAACTATGTTTACTTTTTCACTGACGCAACTTAGGAAGGTGTGAACTTGATGCCAGTAAGCGTTTGCCGTTGAGGTACTACGAACTAGACCAAGACTGGAGGGTTTGAATTTGTTACCGGTAAGCGTTTGCCGTTGAGGTACTTCGAACTGGACCAAGTTGTCGTTTACTCGGTTTGCACATTTTTATATGATAAAATTTGTTGACAGTTTACTGATTGTTTTTAAAACATGTTTAGATAATAAGTATAATAATTATCTTTCATGATCAAGTATCAAGTTCAAACTTTAGTTTGAGTGTTCTTTTTCTGCGCATAGGATTACTAATTCACACATGCCCTCCTCCTTCTTGCATTGGTCCCCAATGCAAAAACATCTTTTCGGGTCAAAAAATTCGAAAAGAAAAGAATCTCCCTATTTTTTTTTTGTTGAGCGACTGACAAAAAAACTCTGTTATAGTAGAGACGATAAAAACTCATTTTCGCTGAGTATGTTTAAAAGAAGAGAACTTCCCTAAATATTAACGAGTGGTCCTCAATATTCGAATAGTCATACCGTTCCTTTCATAATATATAGGTTATATTTCAAAGCACTAATGCCCGGTTTCTGAAGTACCAGATATCTAGTGTATAAAGTTATGAAGCCTATAATTACTATGGTTACAATTGTATTAACAATCGTTGTCATAGGAAATATTTGAAGAATAAAGTTATCCATACTTTAAGAAACTGGGCAATAATCTTGGTCCCAACAATGGCATAGTTAGGTTCTGGATTCGAACCAATGGTCACCCCTACTACTCCTACTCAGTTCAAAATACTTGCTGTGGGTCTCCATTTGGCTGCTATTTGTATAAGAACTGTTTTCCATTTGGCCGAGTTGCAGGACGCCATTAAGTAGTGCTCCATGTACATGCAAGAAATATAAACAAAACATGAGTACTCAATATTAACAACTAATTCTTATTTTAAAGTTTTTTTTTAATATCCAGCTGTACCTATATGTATATTTTTCCTCCTTTCTTTTTAATAAATGAAACATACTAATTTTTATTCTCGGAAAAACATCTTATTTTATACGTTACGAGTATGCAACTTACTATTTTTTTCATATTTATCGTCAGTTTCGAACGTTTCCAAAAAGGTGGTAATTATGCTTCACAATAATTACGTGCAATTATTGTAATTATCATTGAATCATACAGTATATACTAAACAATTATGTCGATATGGAACGGATATGTCACAAATTTGAAAACATTATTTTATACCTTAGTCTACCCCAATTTATATATTTTTTATATTTATTGTTATCAGAACAATCGGTCACTAAAATAATTATTATTATTGAAACATTGAATGATGACGTGTTTATGTTACAGCTATGTTTAGAAAATACGTGAAAAAAATTATTGATATATTTTAACTGTTTTTAAATGTACGCATCAGTATTCTTCACTGCTGTTTTGCTGCCATCGCGTGCATTGTCGGGTGGCCTTGTCCTTGATATGTCGGAACGCATAGATGTTTCAGGTTCCCAGATATTGCGATGCATTGCTATTATTCGTGGGTTTATTTCTGTTAAAAGTAATAACAAAATTTAGCCAGTATACTTGGCCTGGTTATTAAAGTGATTGCTGACTGTGCGATTATATAAGATCGATTTCTTGATTCCCAATAAAAGTAAACACTGCCGCGATTGTTTGGAATAAGTTTGGATGTTTAAAATTATGTGCGTTATTTTTATACCTTTTGACTGCCATCGATTATATTAACTTAAATGTTGATTTCAATTGGACATTAGTATTTTTAATTATTATTATCCCTCCCAGAGTACGCGTATTATCGTAAGTAATTGCACAAGTGCATCAAAATTACCGATAATTTTGCATGACAGCGTGTTGTCTAAAAACTGCATGAGTTCATTTTCATATTTTGGAGAAAGAGCCCGACACCGAAGGTGGAGGGCTCTTTTTCCAAAATATGAAAATGACCGAATGCAGTTTTTCTAAGACAACACGCTCGAATGCAGAATTATCTGGTTATTTTGATGCACGAGTGTAATTCGGGGGAATATTTCCCGAATAAGGACATCGTTTTAAAAAATACATTTTTATTCTTTTTTTAATACAAAAACGCACATGTAACTGCAAACAAAGTAAAGAGACACAAAAATACGATTTTTTTTATCCGAAACGAGGCATTTTTAATACTTAATATATATTCACTTGACTTTGACGTTATTTATAAATGCTGTCATCGTAATTTTACAATGGAATTACCATAGATACGTACGATGCAATTATCGCTGTGCTCTTTCGGTTTCTACAGTGCAATTATCGCTGTAATTTTCCGAGAACTGCACTCCTCTAATGGGATTTTTTATACATGAGGGAAATATTCGAAGAAAGATAATTGATTAATATTCTGAATATTTTTCGGTGTAAATTAACTCACACAAGCTACAAGTTTTTCGCTTAGTATACACTTTTAGTATACACTTTTAATACTCGTGTTCTACTTATTATTAATATTAGGTATCTTATGCGAGATCGATGATTGCCGGGTTGGTCTGAATGTGTATTGAGAATGCTATGTTTCGGTTTTACGGCTGCGTCTCCATATTTACTTATTTATAATAATATGTTTCCACTTCTATGTCTTAGCGTGTGTTTTCTATAAATATGATATCTACTCTAATTGCTTCATGTTATATGATCCGTTTTTCTGTCTTTCTTTAATCTATGTTCCTTATTCTACCCACGATTTTTTATTCTATTCTACATTTATGTTGGCTTATTATTTTATATGCACTTATTCTGAGTTCTCTCGTATCAATGCATATGTTATTTATTCTGTTATTTCTATGTTTTGTACTCCTTCCTTCCTTATTTTATTCCCTTATTTTATCTTATTCTCTTATCTTCTAATCACTTATCTACATATCTTATCTACTTATTTTGTCTATCTCTACCTATTTTATCTACATATTTTTATAGGCCGATAATTTTGTGATGCATTTTTTTTTCTCCTAACTTGTGATTTTCTCCATATGATACTTATCACTGCTACCTGGCTTCATGTATCTTGCTACTTTTGGCTTATTTTCATTTCTTTCCGTTATTACTATAGTTTACTAT
>MU184568.1:46802-64912 GCA_016904865.1 Pissodes strobi | reverse complement strand
CCCCACTGTTCATCTAGAGCTATTTTGTACCTTTACGGGAAAGGCTCCTGGGTGTTCAACCTGAGTTATTTTGTACCTTAACGGGAAAGGCTCTGGGGGGTTAAACTCTCTTTCGCATTTGGTTCCTTTACGGAGAATGCACAAATGAACTTCTCTTAGAACGCGTCAGTTAAAAGAATAATAAAAATAAGTTAATTAAAGTCAGATATATAAAGTAACCCAAGCAACTCTCATAGCATCAACATAATTTAAAAGTATTTCAAGGAAGTCTCAATTTGTCTCATGAAATGGAATGGGTCGCGTCTTTGACAATATCAGCTGGTAAAACCGCAAAGGAAAGCTTTCAGGAGTAAGTGTGATTGGCGGTACAAATCTAATAAAATTGCACCTTGTATTATTATTGTTTAGGTCTCCTGTTTATCCATGTAGTTTTTTCGTATTTATGGCGTTTCAGCAAATTTCTTCAAATACTCTTCTTGCGTTTTCGAATATTTTGTCGTTATCCTCAAAAAAATATTCTGCTTCAGCAGCATCTATGGTTCACATGGTCTGGATTGTTTGATTCCTTATCTCCCGAATCGCAGTCCATGTTATCAGAATAGCCTTCTGGAGCTGTAATTACAAATCCATCAGGAATAATCTTGTCATC
Organism: Pissodes strobi; assembly: GCA_016904865.1. Lineage (NCBI taxonomy): Eukaryota > Metazoa > Arthropoda > Insecta > Coleoptera > Curculionidae > Pissodes > Pissodes strobi. Next base: position 64,263 of record MU184568.1, on the reverse strand, counting down.
TTCCATAGTTTCTACTTCTTCTTGAAGTTTAGCTGCGGTAAGAGGACATCTCTTGAAAAAAATTAAAACCCACATCAAATAGTGCCTACAAAGCCCAAGAGTTGAACAGCGACCCACAAAACTTTTAGGTTCTAAGGAATTCTTGTTCACAAATACATGTCGAAAATACAGATTTATCTAAAGCACTAATAATTGAGACAAAAACTGCTACTTACACATGCTACTCTTGACATATCTAAAAACATTGGCATGATGAAATGTTAAGCAAACTGACAGACTACCACCAGCACTGCTTCTATGGCTTTCCAACTTCTTAAGGGATAGAAGTATCCGAGTTGGTTTTGATGGACATCTCTCTTAGGAATTTAAAATTAATGTCGGAGTTCCTCAAGGGTGTATATTATCTCCCACACTGTTTTTGCTCTATATCAACGAACTCTTAGATAAGACAAACAATTCTATTTACTGCTTTGCAGACGACAGCACTCTTATATCCGCATTCATATCGCGGACTCCAATGACCGCTGCTCGTTCCCAGCGCGAGCGAGAAAAGCAGATTGCTGCCATCAATGAGGATGTGAAAGCCATCGTGGAGTGGGGTGAGGAAATAATGTCCAGTGTAACGCAGGAAAAGCTCAAACCGCTGTTTTCTAAAAAAAAATAATAAACACCGCAGGACCTGACTTATCAATGACAGGATCAAACACTGACTTTAGCCTCATCTATTAGCTTGCCGGGCATCAACGCAGAAAACAACATGTCTTGGCGTAATCACGTCACTAAAATCGCCAAGGCAGCAGCCCAAAAGCTAGGAGCACTCCATAGAGCAAAAAAGTTATATACACCTCATCAGCTCATACTGTTCTATAAGGCCTAGATAAGACCATCTCTGGAATACTGTTTCCATGTCTGGAACTCGGCACCCAAACACTTGCTCAAGATGTTAGATTCCATACAGAGGAGAGCACTCCGTCTTATAGATTCCCAGAGTTGACTAAAAGCCTTGAATATCGAAGAAAGTGGCGGACCTATTTCTTTACTATCGATACTACCACGGAAGGAGTGTGAACGAGCTGACCCTTATGATTCCGCTCAGAGTTGTGCCAAACAGAAACACCCGTCAGACACAAGCTGCTCACCAACATACGAATCAGTTTCGAACGCCCAGGACGTCGCTGTTGCAGGACTCCTTTGCTTGCAGGACTGCCTCGCTCTGGAATGGACTTCCGAGTAACGTCTTTCCCGAAAAGTACAACCTATAGCTCTTCAAGTCCAACGTCCGCCGTCTTCTCCGTACACGCACCGCTCGTTGAGTGATATAGGATTTTCCTTTTGTGTATGTATCGAACATAAAAAACTATACGATATCTCTTCAAATAAATCCGCTTAAATTGCACATTATCCTTTACCTTTCCCTTTTCAAGACAGTCCACCAAATGACGTGCACAGCTTATAAACCTCTATATGCTACAAACCCATCCACAGAATTAAGTCTCCCAGGTTTTCCACAAGGCACCAAAAGTTCTAATTTTTATAGCTAAATATTTTGATTTGTAAACCATTAATCTTGCCAACATATAAACTCTGCACAATCGGCAAAAGGACGTTTAGGTCAAACATCACTCACTTCATTTATCAGGCACAAAAAAGAAAGCGCAGTATACATGTTTCATAAGATCTTTTTAAAGTTCTCCTCCATAACCGTAACTTGAAAACTTGAAAAGAGGCATATCGTTCCAGATACTAAATGGAAAGGTGTTCGGTTAAATCCTTTACGGTAGTTTTTGGTAACGTGCAGAGATACACCCTTAGGGATTGCATTTACAGAAGTTCTTTCATCTCTACTTGTTCCTATGCACGTTAAATGATGACTTTTTTATTGTATTCAGCAGCGAGCCAGTGTTCATCATTTTCTCTTTGGTAAGCTTGCTAATTCAACTTCACGTTGCGAATTCTGTTCCATATTGTTAATTGAAGCCGTTTGAGTTTATCTTTGAGTGCATGGTATTTTTTTTTCTCAGATCCTTAGAGATAGGATCTTTATACCCAGGACCATCTGAGGCAGCGGCAGTATCGCAGTATCAGCGGTAGTATCGTACGTCTTTACCTTCTCTATATTTTCACATTTGTTATGCTTATACTATTGACAGTTTCTGACCGCTAACATGTTTTTTCAATTTAATTCCATTTCCCAAATTTCCTACTTCAGGAATTAGATTACTAGCCTCACTATGTCAGCTAGAATTGGTTCCATGTTTTCTCCCACTATTTTCTGTTTTTGAGTGCCAGGTCCATTTTCTATATATATTTTTTTAAATTCTCATTTACGATAACATCTATCGGCACTCTTTTACGCACCATAATTGAGACTACAAGCTCTCTTCATCCTCTTCAGTTCAAGAACTTTTTCACTGTTCCCCATCTTAGTACATTATAGCATCAACAAATGCTTTAAATTATTAATACACCGTTGGTATGTCATTTCTGCTTGAAATACAAAGTGTATGTAGTGTATATTAGTTTTATTATCAAATTGTAAAAAATAAAATTTCTTGCATATTCAACATTTTAAAATATAACCAGGCTATCTTGGCGCATTTGCTAATGTTTAAGTTGAGAAATGATGAAAATTATAATCAATAATTCCTTCAATCCAGTCAGTAATAGAAATCCCAGTTACCTACAATAATTCTGTTCTGCAGTATTCGTTCATTAATGCCGCGAAAATTTGTTACCTTTAAAAGGCAAGCATGAAAATTTCACAGCATAAGGAAATGAACGAAGGCATAAATATAATAAATTTCCGAGATGGTAAATAAGAAATTGCCTGCCAAAACTAAAATGAAAATTTTCTTAGGCCGTAAATCATATTCCTGGAAAAAGAAAAAGAAAACTAAACGCAAACACCTAAAGAAACGGAACTGAACGTAAATGTGATTAATTTCGTAAGACTTTAAGACACAAATAATACGAAATTGCAAGAAGCGATATTTGTTAGCTGTCGGAAACGTTTTCATCGGAAACTTTAAGCATAAGGTTCGATTGTTCGTGTTTAGTTCACTTTCAACCATTGCCGAAACTTGAACTCTCGATTATCTTATATTGTTTGCATTATTTATGGCAATGCAGTAACGCAGAAACTCGTGTTTTCAAGACTGGATTCATCAAAAACTGTGATATTAATTTGATTTCATTATTCACAGTATACTAGTATATCTAACCCGAGAATATAAATTCGAAATGGTACATCAAAATGTTATTAATTAAAACATATCCAACAGTTGTATCTATTAAAAATATTGTATTTCGACAACCAATTCAGTGCCATAAATGCTCCTATGCTTATGTAAATAAGAGTTTTGCTGGTGTTTTGTTCATCTTAGAGGAACTAGTGATTGTACTAAATTTTGAAATGAGATTACTTTAAATGATTCATTGAAACTTGCAACCCAGTGTTCTCCTCGTTGGCAAAATGATAAATAATGATACAATATGTTATCCAGATTATTTATATATTCTTCAGGTACCAAATCGGTGTAAATATCTTGAATCTGGGACGAGATAATCACCTGGAAAAGTCACGGCATTTAGGCCCCATTTGACTCCCTGTGCGTCTTTCCTAGGTCAACCAATCCGTTTAGGCCATCACCCAGCCTAGTATTGTAAAAAAGGCGGATATGTTGTCCGAGAAGGCTGTTATGAGAAAAACCATGGTTGGCCATCGATCTCTCAAAATGGATTCCCTTTGTTCCGAAACAGCATCACAATCGCAGAGCAGATGCTCTACTGTTTCTTCCTCCTGTTCACAGCCTCCGCATAGAGCTGTCTCGCATAATCTCATTAAGTAGAATTGTTTCCTTAGCTTGCAGTGTCCAGTTAGAATCCCCGCCATGAGTCGTAAGTTATTCCTTAACATACCAAGGTATGCCTTCGCAGCAGACTCATTTGGGTAGCTTAGTAGCTCGCTGGCAAGTCGACAGTTAATTGTTTCGTCTCACCTTGCTCATCACCATGGGTGATCATTTTTTATCATATGTCATATGTTTTATCAACGTCGCGACAGGTAGGTTTGAAGAGCCAGCTCCCATAATTTTTGAACCGTCTACCCTTCTAGCCAATTTATCCGCTAATTTGTTACCTTTGCACTGTGCATGTCCTTCAACCCAGCACACAGAAATTCTGTTGAATTGTGGAATTGTAGTACTGATCCAGGAAAACGTTAACCGCTCCTTCGGTTATAGGCTCCTCCTCCTTAAGAACAGATCTCTGCACGTTGCAGTTGATGGACACATCTCAGACACATTCACCACTAACGCGGGCGTGTCTCAGGGCGCAATACTTTCACCAACTCTGTTCATCATCTACTTTAGTGACCTGCTGACCGAAACGAATAAACCTGTTTACAGTTTTGCAGATGACAGTACCCTTGTCTCCCAATTTAGTTCAGAAAAACCTTTACCAGCGACTGAGACTTATCACCGCAGACCGGAGCAGGTTACATCAATTAATTAAGACCTAGAGAAAGTTCAAACTTGGGGCAACAGGAATTTTGTCCAATTCAAAGCAGCAAAGACCCAAGCAGCCACGTTTACCAAGAGGGCCAATACGGCGGGTCCTGACATCATTATGGCAGGATCGACCATTCATCTTCATCCTCGTCAATCGGGACTGCTGGGTGTCTCGGTCAACAGCAATATGTCCTGGCATGACCACGTTGCTAACATCGCAAAATCAGCCTCCCAGAAGCTTGGTGCGCTATTTCGCGACAAAAACTGTATACACCGCAGCAGTTGCTCTTGCTCTACAAAGCGCAAATAAGACCGTGCTTAGAATATTGCTCACACATCTGGGGTGTCGCACCAAAGCACACCCTAAAGCTGTTGGATTCAATTCAGAAGAGAGCTGTGCCTCTTGTCAGCGACCTGAAGTTGACTTGGAATCTGGATAGTCTGGAACACCGCAGACATGTGACCGAGATGTCCCTGTTTGACAGATACTTTCACGGCAGATGTTCCCAGGATTTGGCCCGCCTCATCCCGCCCCTGGCAACGCCTGTCAGACAGTCACGACAGACGACAAGAGCGCACCAGTTCGTCGGACAACTGGAAACACCTAGAACATCGCTTTACAAGAACTCCTTTGTCTGGCGCACTGCATCACTGTGGAACTCACTCCAAGGACATAAGTTTCCCTCTAATTACAACCTACAACTATTCAAGAACCGTGTCAATCAATATCTTCGCACACACACCGTTCGTCGAGCGCCATAGGATCTCCTTCTAGTGTGTGTGCCAATACCATAAAAAAATTTGGTTTTATTTGTATTCGTATTTTTTTTCATAACTTTGTCGAAGACAAACTTGAGAGGTATGCTGTCTGCGCTGGCTGGCCTGCAGTAGTGGCAGTCTGCTGACTGTCCCTTACTATGGCCGGCGTCTGGTCTCTACACATTCTACGCTGGGCTGCACAACAACGACTCTGAGCCTTAACAATGTAGTCAGAGCCACCTCCTTACTCTAGTAATCGGTTAGAGCATTGTTATTGTTTTCACCAAAGTCTCTCTTCTTGCCTGACTTAGATCAATCCTAATCTGAGCTACATAACCTGCACGCCAATCAAGGCATGGCGTCACGACACACAGATCGTGACACTATAACAATTAAGCGACACATTTGCGAATGTGACTATCATAATTTTTGACATTATCACTACACATTTAACACACTCCATAATTTTATTTTAGAGATCCGCAAATCGAATAAGCTACTGAATTTAAGGCCGGATACTTTAATGGCCAAAGGACAGGTTGTATAAAATCTGAGCATTATTATTGTAGGTATCTTGGTTTACTCACAGATATGTGATGGGGCACCATCATGTTGTAGGGTATAATAATTTGCAAAGTGCTCAAATGCCAGAGGCTTGTTCGTCAAAATATAGTCTTTTGATTCTGCTTTAACTCGAGATACAACAAAAGCCAATCTCGTTATTTCTGTTTGTGATATGATAATATTACAGCTTTAAAAATGGTTTCTTGACATAAGGAGCAAATTTATGGGAATCTGTGATTTCTTTTCAACTGTAACGTAAACTTATGTATACATTTGAATCTAAAAATTATATTTTTAAAATGTCTTCTCTCCACCTGAATGTTCTGAGAAACTTTTCAAACCATTAAAAAAATTTTATTTTATAAGTAAAATCTTAGGAATAGATCTTTTAAATTAGCACATGTTAAGGTCTCGCTTTCTTATTCTTATATTCGATCCCTCAAATCAGCTTTGTGTAGCGTGATCATTAACAATGTAAGCCAGCCGTGTATAATTTTAGGATGCAAACATAACAGTCAATTCGAAAAAAATGGGTTTACAACATATTCACGAGGAAAAAAATACTTAAGCAACAAAACTGATATTAATGATTAAGACTAGAAAATTTCAAATTTTGCACTGATTTTTGTTACGACTTTTACAACCATAAATCTTTTATAGCAGTTCCTACTTTCCGAGAATATTTTTGACATTATATCTTTTTGATACGGTAATCAAAATTTAAAGGTAAAAATGCTTCTGCCAGTTTAATATAAATAAGCCCTATACAATTTCGATAAATTTTACATCAGTTCATACATACAAAAGTTATTAATGATACTTAGTTTGGCCTACAATGTATATTTTCAGTTTAAGAGAAAATCCAGTTAAGCTTGAATAATATTTTGCTGAAATAAAAATTATATTTGCTGTTCGTATAAAAAAACAAAATCAGTTTTATATTCCTAATTGCCTTATTCTCATTTTATTTTTCCTTGCTAAGAATTTAGGGATGATTTACGACCAGAACAAGTTTCCATTTTGTATTTGGCTAACAATTTCTTGTTTGGAAACCTGAAAATTAATGATTTACTTTCCTCGTTATAAAAAATGAAAGGCGGCTATTAAGGTGTTTTCCACAAGACTCTTATATTACTTTTATAATTTTTGTATCATTATTTTATATTATTTTTATGGGCATACTTACTGTTATTGCTTATGAGCATTGCTAAGAAATAACAATTAACAAGACTAGTTGTTAAATTTAAATTATGTACAGCCATTGAAAATAAACTAAGAATTGTACCGTTAGATGTACATAAGAGTAGTGCAAGAAGTCATAGAAATGGATTAATAGTGGATATTTGGGCCATTACCCCCCAAAAGCGATTAGATGAAAATTCTGATAGTAAAAAGTACGTAATCGATAAATTTCTAGATCTGATAGCCGGCGGGTAAATGCAATAATAATAATATCAGTCAATAACAATGCCACAATAAATAATTATATCAATCGGCCGGAAAACAAAAGAATTAATGAAATCAGTATAAGCTATCTTAAAGCTCCGCCAACAAGGCTAAGTTAATAATAAAATAAGGAAAACGATACCCCGGTAGATCGGTCCGAAGGTCGTCGAGAGCTGAAAAGGCTGCAAACTCAGCAGTTGAGGTCAAAGCGCCTCTGCCCCAAGGCAAGAGTGGGACTTCTCGTCTCGAAGGCGTTATGTCTTCTGACCCCGGTAGTAAAATGAGTTGTAAAACCTCTGTAAAGGCTTCTGGCCCTGGTAGTGAAACCCTGTAATAACCCAATACTAATTAGACCGTACTCCCTACTTCAATGAAGAAATTATAGCCCCCTGGTATATATTAATTTTATATAAAAAAAATCACCCCAAAAATTATCAGTGGATTTTCAGTAACCATAAACAAATAAAAGAAATATAAAAGGTGAAAATACTTGAATATAAAAAGAAATGAGTATGAACCACCCCTAAATAATATAATAATAATATAAACTGTTCAAAACTCAAGTTACATTAAGAAAACAGTTCAGATATGATAAAAGGAAAAAGGTGAAGTATCTGAAAACTTATCTAAAATAACTAAAAGCACAAATCCAATTAAACATATTATGATTATGTACACGGTGATCATTTATAATGTCCCCCCCCTCTTAACTTTTTTGTTTTTCACATTAGACAAAAATGTTTAATACAAAAGTTGTGCAGAATAATGTAAGCTATTTGCAGAACACATTTATATATATACAAGGTGTTGCAGAAATGAGTAACAGGTTAACGTTATATTTTTTTAAATAAAACGCCCTGTATATTGTTATTTTTTCGGGATCTCCTAAGAATTCTGAATATTTTCTCTATAACATTTCCTATACCTAAATGTAATAGTTTTCGACATATTCGTATTTTAAATAGTGGTCTCGTATTGTAGGTGCCTAATTCACGGCCACCTAAGAACTGGAACCTAGAATATTTATTTTTTGAATGTAACCGCTTAGTTAAAATGCGAATATATCGAAAACTATTAAATTTAGGTATAGGACATTTTATAGAAAAAATATTCAGGATTTTTAGGAGATTCTAAAAAATTAATAATATAAAGGGTATTTCATTTAAAAAGATATTACTTTAACCTGTCACTCATTTCTGCAATACCTTGTATATATATAAATGTATTCTGCAAATAGCTTACATTATACTGCACAACTTTTGTATTTAACATTTTTGTCTAATGCAAAAAACAAAAAAGTTAAGAGGGGGGGACATTATAAATGATCACCGTGTACAGACCTATTTTGTTATCTGACTTATTTTTGAGCGCTATCTAAAAAAGTAAAACACCATATTATTACCAAACCGTTCTATCTAAAAACCAATGTAAAATATGTCACTAATTTTGTATAACTACAAACATAAATTTTATTAAATGATTATTAACCACAATATTTTTGTTATAACACTACTTTTTCCATTATTTATCTAATACCAATATTTTAAAACAAAAATGTATTCTCATGGAATTGATGTCATTCCTTTAACCAAGAATTTAACCTCTTTACTAAGGATAGCTTTTGTCGAGAAACAAATAATAATAGTTTAAGAGGCGCGACTTTTTCGAAATTCTTCGTTTTAAAACACCTAGAATATGAAATTGCAATTATTTAAATCGGATCATTCTGAGTATGACTGAGGCTATACTATTTATCGAAAATTGAAAAATAATGAAGTATAAAAAATTGCTCGTTCAATAAAAATAATTACGAGGCACTTCTTCCAGACTACGTCATTTTGCATTTGAGAAGAAGCAAAACTTTTACAAAAAATATCTTTTTCTAGAAAATCGTATAATAAAGAAGTTTCCCATTTGCAAACTAAAATTCTACACGCTCTGTATATGGTTTAAAAAGTTTTCTTTGACACCTTTAAGAGCCTTCAACTGACACAATCATATCAGCCATCGACCATTATAGCAGTACTTTAAACTGTAAGTCTAGTAACTATCTAAAACTCAGAAATTATGACTGAAAGAACAAATTTACCAGTTAGAGGTCATAACCAAGAACAAAAGATGGAGGATCCTCGGCTGTATATCACACATACATCCAAAAGCTCATTTACATGCCATCCCTAATTCGTCTGCTAACTTGCTCCTTCCTGGTCAGCTTAGAGTCTAGTATGACCCCGCGATGCTTAGTTGACCATTTATAGCTCAAAGGCCGGCCCCGTATAAGTTCATGACCTGAAGAATTTCTCCCAGCCTACGTTCCCGTTAAAGTGTATTAATTCAGCCTTGTCTGGATTAACCCTGAGCACCATCTCTCTACCAGAAGGTAGGTAGCGAGAGTATCGATGACACAAATCAACCAGTAAAAGGAGAAAATTGCAGTAATATTTACAACGTTACAAATTAGGGTTCTTTGCACTAATATAAAAGAAAAAGCCACTGTCTTACCGAATAATAAAGAACGATATATTTCCTTTTCAAAATACATAGAAAATAAAAATAGCGCTTGCTCCTTGAATGAGTCTCCCTGTACGACTAATATCCCGATATCAATGACCAGATCATCAGCATGTGCTTGAGTGCATAATAACCAGCTTCATTTAGCTTCCGCATTAAGGTACAGATAGACATGCTAGTAAAAAAGCATGCCTATGAGCATGCTTAAAACGAGCATGCCTTTTTAACTAATACATTTGCTTGAGATCAGCATGCTCCTTTTAAGCATGCTCCTGAATAATCATGCTCAAAGCAAAGACTCCAATAGACATGTCATTTACTAGCAGACTCACGTCAGTGTAGTGACATGAAAAACATTATTTCTTGCATATGGTTTATGTACAGTGGCGATCGTGGGTTCCAAAGGCATTCGTAACTGCGATAAAGACTTACAAATCTTAATGTTGCTTCATCTCCCCAGCGAGTCATTATCATGTGAAGTCGCAGACCCACACCTGCCGCGAATGACTGACGGATCACATTGACCGTGATCGATACTAGCATGCTCATTAGCAACACATTACTTGCTTATGAGCAATTCCCCTTTCACCCCCGCCACAGGTAGCACGCTCAAAAATCGACCGTTGTTCGATTTGTGAGCATGCTCGTTTAAGCATGCTCGATTCTAGCAATGCTTTCGACACACTTGCCACTAGGTAGCAATTGCTCAATAATAGCATGCTTTCGTGCTACGTAGTAGCATGTCTATCTGTACCTTTAAGCTGTCTACTGCTAGGCATCAAGGGAATCGCAATAAAACACTACACTGGGGACAACCTATGGCTACCTTCACCAACGTAAAGTTGCTACGATTACCTGCTTGTGCGCTTTGTGAATGTGAATAATACGTGACAAACAAGTTTATTATCACAATGACTACTAAGACGTAAAACGTTGTTTGCCATAGAAGCAAATACATTTTGGAAATAGCACGTTTCTAGTAAACAGACGGGTTTAACAAATTATGATTTTGTTAATAATACAACAAAACGCCACAAACAAGAAAATATAGGATATGATTATAACATTGTTAATATAACTTGTAAAACAATTTTTTTTTGTTACATGTATAACATGCAGTAGAAGAACCCACTGTAGTCTCCACTAACAAAGAGCGAGTCAAACCACGCGAGGGGTTAAGACATGGCATGGGAGACTACAAAATGGAATACAAATGGGTGGATCTAAGCCAGAACAAGTCCACTGACGAAATATATAATAAATTATAGTAAAATTCTGTGCAATGCGATGTGTCTTCTCGAATTGAGGTCTTTTCTCTCTCTTCTAAAGCAAAAAATCTGAATAAAACGTTAGGGACCACCGATATCAGGGAGGGGGAATGAGTAAACTACTAAAAAGCATAAACCTACTAATTAAATATGACCCTGTCTTAAAGTTCAACTTGAACTTGAAAAATGTTATTCACAGCTAATTATAAAGAACTAGAGCGTTCGACAGAAGCGATTTCAATCCTTAACGTTGCAGCCATCGGCATTTTGTAGCATATAAATACGCAGGCAAACGCTAAATTCATCAACCTTGCTGGTCTCTCTCAACTACGCTCAATCTAGCTGGGTATAGCACATAGGTGCGTACACTTCTAGTTGTTCTATACCACAACCTTATTATCGTGAACACCTGTGCACAGGCACAGGGCGATCAGGTCCCTACCTAACCTGGATGTGCAGGGTGGCCCGTTTAAGAGCGGCCTATATCTTATCTCGAAAACTACGGGGGTTGGAAAAAAAATTTAAATATAAAAGTTATTCCTAGTAAAATGATCTTTATTTTTTTTGTATTGTTTTAATCGTCACTTTTTTATGCACAGGATGGTCAAAGAAAGTTACACTTTTTAAATGAAACACCGTATATTTTATTACATTTTTGGATTCTACTTAAAGTTCTAAGCATATTTGATGTTATACCTCTAGAGTTAGTAGTTTCACAGATATACACAGCTCAAAATCGGTACTTTGACTATTTTTCACCTTGGTAGCAAGAAGACCATTAGAGTTGGAGTAAAATTAATTTCACATTCCTATCTTAACTTTTCAAGAGCTATCTGACGGTACTAATTGGCAGGTGGTACCATGGGTACCAAATCTGGTACCTCGGTAGGTACCATCAGTTAGCACCATCAGATAGCTCTTGGAAAGTTAAGATAATAATGTGAAATTAATTTTACTCCATCTCTAATGGTCTTCTTGCTACCAAGGTGAAAAAAGTACCGATTTTCAACTGTTTATATCTGTGAAACTACTAACTATAGAGGTATAACATCATACATCAAATATGCTTAGAATTTTAAGTATAATCCAAAAATGTAATAAAATATAGGGTGTTTCATTTAAAAAGTGCAACTTTCTTTGACCATCCTGCATATAAAAAAGTGACGATTACAACAATACAAAAAAAATAAAGATCATTTTACTAGGAATAACTCTTGTATTTAATTTTTTTTTCAACCTCCGTAGTTTTCGAGATAAGCTATAGGCCCCTCTTAAACGGGCCACCCTGTACATGTACATAGGCACACGGCACCTTGGGGATTCTAAAAAGTAGTGAGAGTCGAATCTACGAGAAAATATTTTAATCGTAACTCCACCCCAATTTTGCACGGAATACAAAGTGTTTCATTTAGTTAAATTAAAAACGCTAAAAACTTACCATATAAATATCAAAATAAATACATAAATAAAAGACAAGCTAAATTTATTAATAAAACAGTGACCAAGGGCCTAAAAACACTTTGAACTATGCCTCCCTCGAGAAGACATGCATTTAGTATTAATTGGGTATAGTGTAAACTCGTAATTCATCTATAAACAAAAACACGCATTTATTAATATACATTCTAACCGTTGCGTTGTTAAGTTTGTTTGTAAATAAACTTGTGATTGTTTTTATCAACGTGTCTCCTTTATCATCTTTTCTCAATCTGACGTAGCGCGATCTCAAATCTGGGCTACTCTCCTACACGCTAAGTAAGGCGTTGAGTAAAAAATACAAATCGTGACAATAGCATAGCCCTTATCCACCCCAAAATAAAGGGATCAGTATTACGTTCGCTCACCGCTTGGCAGATCGCTTCGAGAGACATGTTCTCAAACTCGCCCTTGATACCTAGAAATTCCCCATCGCGTATTTTCCACTATCAAGCACACTCTCTCCTTTTTAAACCATGGAATTACCTGCCTGGTAAGCATATTGTTAGGAATATAAGGGTGCCTCGTCTCCAGAAAACTGATATGAAGCCAAATGCAAGGCAAGGCCTAAATATTCCTGATAGAAAAATAGTTTAGGTTTCTTAGGATTCCGTGCCCTTTTGCAAGAGCGCCGGCAATACTTCGTCTTTCCCCGGAGATTGAAAGAGGAACAAGTTGCAACTACCCATTTCACCCATCCGTAGGTTATGACTTTTGATGACAGTTTGTAGTCCGGCCTTAAACTTTCCACACTACCATTCAAGATGGCATCCTCAGCATGTCTCACGATTGAACCAGGGAGGTGTGTGCTAAGCATGAATCGTATCGCCTCTTCAGCAAAAGCAATTAAGCCCCCACCAGGAAGGCCACTGCATTCAGCCTCGCCTCCGAAACTTTCGTTAGGACTTTGCTTAGCCCCCGCTGGGGATGTCGTGTTGATATCCGCGTAGTAAGACCTTCCTTTACGAAACACATAGTGCTCTTTTGTATTCTTTTTGGACAGACTTATGTAAGCCTTCCGGGATTTTACTTGTATTTGTTTGGCCCCGTTTAGTAGCCTCCGAACTTTGTTGTGATGCACCTGAAGATCTGGTTTTCATTAAGGCGTCTTACACGCACCGGGCCTGAGTTTTAGTGGACAGGTGGCTTTAAAGGATTCTTTGATAGCGATAATCAAGGAGCGTGTTGCTGTCCCGACTTCTTCCAAAATTAGGCATAAACCTTAATAAACCCGAGCGCCAGCGGGGTACAGATGTAATTTTACTATCATATTATCAAAAAGAATAAAATTTATTTTTCCCTTTTACCAATCTACCACTTACTTATTTCCAATAAGGTACGCAGAGACTTGCTTTCGTCTGTGGAATATTTTTATTGGTTTCTATACATTTTGTTCTGCTGAAACTAGCCCTGATCTCAGAATGTCGATCAGATCCAATGATGAGGGGAGCGGAGATGTCTTGAATTCAAGCAATTAGCAGCTTATAACAGCTTATAACGCATTTTATTACCAATAAATTTCAGAGCAATATATACATTTTAAATTAAATGTGTAAATAATTACTTCCTTTAATCATTCTTGAAAGAAAACTGCCGGGGGCTTTCTGTAATAAAATTTAGCAACATATTGCTTCGCAAAATATAATAGGCCGAGAGTAGTTTGGGTTATCACATCATATATTCGTAGTCGTTCTCTGATTATTGTTTCCAGGAACGCAGTTGCAAACGTTTCCAAATGCACCCCATGCTCATCTTTCAGTGTCATTTAGACTTATCTTGTACCTTGAAACATTTGTCTAATTTGCGGTTCAACAAAAGTTCCCTCTTTAATAATTGCCTTAGTTAATCGTGGATATTTCTGTTTTATATACAAAAAAGGATATCCTTTTTTATTCAGTTTTTGATGAGGCCTATGTAGTGGCATAATGTGAAGCTGTGATGTGAGTAATTATATATTTTCCTTCTGAACTAATGCTCCTGGTGTCATATTTTTAACACCAAGATATTGTAGGGGTCAATGTTTAATGGTATAAGGCTTATCTTTGGTAATTATTTAGAAAACGTGTTTTCGCTAATATAAGAGATTTTTGAAAAATTCTTTTTTAACGTGTTTATATAGGTGAAATATAACAAAAATCCGCCACCGCAGCTTAGTAAAATTGTTTCTATAATTTGTTATTAACAAATAGATACTCACGGGACCGGGCGGCGAATAGGGGTGCTGGGCGGTGACACTACAGTACGCATCCAAGGAAAAATAGACACTGACACTGTTTCTGAGAAAGTTTCTCACATCACGCACGGTATTGTGTATATCAGTATATACATAAAAATATTAAATGCGGTACACAAATATGAATAATTATTGTTTCCGTCATAATAATGTCACGTTACAAATAAAAAACTGTCAGGAAATGACACAACGCTAGTAACGGCTAACTTCAGCCCAAATGTTAATAATGTTGCCAAATTGCTTTGTCAATTTTGAAATCGTTTGCTTTGGTGATTGGACAATGGTAAAAAATAAATGATAAATGTAATAAAAATGAATTTTTGCAATTATAAGAGATTTTCTTAAAACCCTTTTTTATATAAGTGAAATGTAACAATAATCCGCCACAGCAGCTTAGTAAAATTGTTTCTATAATTTGTTTTTAACAAATACTGGTAGCAGCGCAGTGTTATCGTTCTAATATCTCACTTCACGTATGGGCCTCCGGTCGGTTCGCTTGCTCCGACGGCGCAAGCAAACAAAACTAACCCAAACTAACCTAAACCAAACCCAAACTAACCAAATTAAAGAGGCAAGCGCGCTACGCGCGCTTGTCTTCACTACCCCAAACTAAGCAAAACCAACCAAAACTAACCCATACTAACCAAAACTAACCGAAACAAACCAAAACTAACCAAAACTAACCCAAACTAACCCAAACTAAACAAAACTAACCCAAACTAACCAAAACTAACAAAAGTAAAGGGACAAGCGCCCTACGCGTGCCTCTCTTCACTATCCCGAACTAAGTAAAACCAACCAAAACTAACCCAAACTAAACAAAACTAACCCAAACTAAAAAGGCAAGTGCGCTACCCGCGCTTGTCTTTTTACTATCCCCAACTAAGCGGAACCAACCAAAACTAACCCAAACTAACCAAAACTAACAAAAGTAAAGATGGAAGCGCGCGTATCAATATCCCGACCTAAGTAAAACCAACATAAACTAACCAAAACTAAGGCAAACTAACCAAAACTAACCCAAAATAAAGCGCCAAGCGCGTTACGCGCGCTTGTCTCTTCACTATCCCCAACTAAGCAGAGCCAACCAAAACTAACGCATACTAACCAAAAGTAACCCAAACTAACCAAAGTAAAAAGGCAAGCGCGCTATGCGCGCTCGTCACTTCACCGTCCCAAACTAAGCAAAACCAACCAAAGCTAACCAACCATACTAACCAAAACTAACCGAAACTAACCCAAACTATGCAAAATTAGTTATAGTTGGTTTCGATTTTTTTTGCTTAATCTGGGATACTACAGACAAGATCGCGTAGCGCGTGGTTAGTTTTAGTTAGTTTGGGTTAATTTTGGTTAGTTTTGGTTGGTTTTACTCAGTTCGGAATTGCCTCTTTATTTTGGTTAGTTTGGGTTAGTTTGAGTTAGTTTTGGTTTGTTTGGGTTAGTTTTGGTTAGAATGGGTTATTTTTGGTTGGTTTTGCTTAGCTTGGGATACTGAAGTGACAAGAGCGCGTAGCTCGCTTGCCTCTCTACTTTGGTTAGTTTGGGTTAGTTTTGATTGGCTTTAATTAGTTCGGGATAGTGAAGAGACAAGCGCGCTTGCATCTTTATTTGGGTTAGTTTGGGTTAGTTTTGGTTAGTTTGGGTTAGTTTTGGTTTGTTTGGGTTAGTTTGGGATTACTTTGGTTAGTTTGGGTTAGTTTTGGTTGCTTGCGCCTTGGAGCGAGCGAAGCGAGCGGAGGCCCATTCGTGAAGTGGAATATTAGAACGATAACACCGCGCTGCTGTTTTTATTATATTTATCATTTATTTTTTTACCATTGTCCAATCACCAACGCAGCAATTTGGCAACATTATTAACATTTGGGCTGATGTTAGCCGTTACCAGGGTTGTGTCATTTACTGACAGTTTTTTATTTGTAACGTGACATCATGAGCATTTAAAGATCCTTTACACAAATAGTGCACTATGTAAAAATCGACCTCTCCTATTGGTCGATCCATCTCGTATTACGATATGTCTGCGTGATGCAATCGATTTGTATCAAGAGCTTTAATGGTGTAGAGGTTTAGATCGTTGGGTCTCACCTGGAAAACGCGGGTTCGAACCCCGTTGCTTTTTTAAATTTTTTTCTTTAAAGATTATGTTTCTGAACAGCTTTTTTTCTTGATTTTGGATATGTCTTGGGTTAGATTGGGTTAGCACCTGGTTAGTTTCCCTTTCTTGAGCCCCCGTAGCGAGCGAAGCGAGCGGAGGGCCATGCAGATCGACCAATGGGAAAGGCCGATTTTTATATAGTGCACTATTTGTGTAAAGGATCTTATAACACACATTATTATGACGGAAACAATAATTATTCATATTTGTGTACCGCATTTAATATTTTTATGTATATACTGATATACACAATATTGTGCGTGATGTGAGAAACTTTCTCAGAAACAGTGTCAGTGTCTATTTTTCCTTGGATGCGTACTGTAGTGTCCCCGCCAAGCGCCCCTATTCGCCGCCCGGTCCCGTGACAAACTGCAAGAGCTTTTTACTGTTTTATTGTATTTGCTAACCATTTTCATTTTTAGTTTTTTTGCTTTTTTTGAAAACGGTGTCCGAATAGACACCGAATCGACGAAATTAGGTACACATTTCATTAGGGTCACTAAACTTGCACTTGTGCAGTTTACATCCTTGAGCCGGG